>JAQZBX010075157.1:0-14635 GCA_029593785.1 Cabassous unicinctus
TATAATTCAATCTATACTGGCTATATGAATGTACCTGATCCTAACCTGACCCTCAAATATAATTCCCTTTCATTTTTTAAACTAGATATTTAGGAATGTTCAGTTGTAATGAGCATGGAATTAAGGGTTATATTTGTCAGCACAAGTAGTTTCTTTGCTATATTGGCATTCATATCTTTTCTATCTAGATAACAAATGATACCTTTGTTTTTATTATAAATATAATTTATAGAAAATCTGGAAAAATAATATTAAAAAAATAATCTACCCATCCTGTCTTCCAGAGTTAACCACTATAAGTGTTTTGGCATCTTTTCTACCTTTTTTCTATGCATATGAAACTATTTCTGAGACAAGCAATACAACGTAAAGGTGATATGCATGGACTCTGGAACCAGACTGGGTGTAAATCTTGGCTTTGCCACTTAAACTGAGACCTCCAGCAAGTTATATATAACCCTTCTATACCTTAGTAACCCTAAGGGTCATAATAGAACCTAGCTCTACAAATAAGGTTGTTTTGAGACTTAGAAGAACAGGGCCTGGCACAGAATAAGCTAGTTATGTGTTATATATTATTAAACCAAATGAGGACTTACTTAGGGGAAATCATAATTTGATACTATGTCAAACAGTGTTTAAAATAATGTAGAATACCATAAGCAAAAACCTGTGATCAAAAGGCTTTTAGAGACTCAATTAGGATGTAGGAGTCCAGATCTCAGACCAGGGATTTAATACAGCACCACAACAATAGTCATTTAATAATTAAAAGGCAGGGATCATGTCATACATTTGTAATGGAGAAAGTAGCTTCTTTTCTTTTAAACCTGATTTTTTCTTCTTTTCAATGATCCAAAATAAAAAATTGGATTTGTTGTCCTTTCAAGGTGGGCAAAAAATAACTGCTCACTGTTAAAAGTCAAGTACTGGATGCTTGCTCAAGACGTTATGCAATGGAGAGAGCATGACTGCAGGAAGTTACTTAACCTCTGCTATTAAAGTATAGTTCCAGGTTTATACTAGATGTTTAATAAATTACTTCAGCCAGCCTAACAAATTATACAAAATTAGGAAAGAACAAAGACAAAGGAAGTTTCAAAGTTACTTTGTTATAGAAGTGTGAAATGGATAAGTTATGATCCACTCCCCTCCCCCCAAACAGCCTGAGGACCCCCATTTTGGTATTGCTGCGCCAATCTGTATTCTGCACTTAAGAGTGGAAGAACAACAGAAGCTTCATAGAGATGTTCTGTTGTTGCTGAGATGTAAAACTCAGGTTGATTTAACTCAGTGAATAGTTTCCCATAATTGGTTCATTCAATCTGATGGATTTTCAGAAACTTTTATTAGTGAATTGATCTAAAACAATTCTTATAAATTTTTACATTCTTTGTAGTCTGTTGAAATCAATTTCTTCACAATTCTTGTACATCTACCTATACAATGGAATTTATAAGAACTGTAAAGAAGAGGATATTACACGTCTATAACCAATTTCAGAGAAATATAAATTTTGTATATAAGGTAGGCAAAAATAATTTAAAGAAATCCTGATTGTAGTGCTAAAAGGAAGTCTTGATAACACTGAATATTATAACTGTCTTCACAGTCTTGCTGAAAATGATGGCAATTCTCATTCTTAGTTAAAAAACTGTAAGATACTTGTTAGAAAACTGAGTTCTTACAATTCATTAGGAATCATACCTTCTTTGTTTTGGGGTACTTTGTAGGACACTTATTAAGCGCTGGAACTTCAGTTTCAGTAATTATTTCTGCTAGTGCAGTTTCAGTTTCAGGTTCTATTGCAAGAACAGTATTTTCAATATCATTTTGTTGTGATGTAACTTCTATATCAGGAGAAGATGGCTGGATATCTGAACACATGCTGACAGTTCTGTGTCTCCGACGCTGCTGTCCAATGTGAGTCCTACTCCGAGAAAAACTTTTTCTCTGTTTAGTTCTGTTCACTTTGGCAGGGGTTGGCTTGTTAGCAGTTTCTTCTTTTGCTGGCTCCTAATTCAAAATAAAACAATGGAACTTCTGACATTATGTTTATATAAAGAAATGGAAATCTAGTATCATTTATGTACTGCAGAAGCTACCTTTCCAAAATTCATTTATGAATTCTGATATATACTAAGTTGGCATAATTAAGGTTCTTTTATCTCTCAAAAACAAAGCAAGTAGGTATATAGACTTATTCAAGTCTAAATTCTAATAGGATTTGAAAAACGCTATTGAAAGACTAACATCAGACATTATCAAAACTTCTTTGTCGATGTAATTAATTCATGTGGTAATTTTACTGGACAAAGTATCAAAGTAAAACTAGACCTGGATAATAATACCTGAATAATTTCAGCATCACTGACAATCTGTGCATCTTTACATTCAGTTTTAACTTCAGTTTTGGCTGTGCTGATCCTTTCCAAAGCTTGTTCTCTTCTTTTCTCCCTTTTTTCAAGTCTGGCAAAAGCTTGTAGAATTGCTTCCATCTTCCTTTCTTCTCTTGTCTGGAAAATTCAAATTTTAAGTGGCATAATATCATTTCTCTGAAGTATAAATCAAAAGTCCAAATTTTCATGGCAAATTAAAAGAAAATTACCATGATATTGTTAGCAACAACACTTATATTGTTTATTATGGGGAAAAAAGTTTATATTCAATAACTTTCAGAATCCCAAACATGATATCAGTCAGCCCTATCTTTACAAATACAATATTTTATCAAAGGAGTACTTGGATGATTGCCAGTGATAAGAGTAAACAAAAGAAAAACCTTAAATATAACCTCACTTAAACAAATTGAAAATATTTTTTTTCTTAGTGATACAGCAGAGTCAGCCTTTTTAAAAGATTCAAAGTTATTAAAGTGATGATGTGTTGAAAAGGAATGAATATATTATGGAAATGCTGTAGTAGAATGTAGTAGGATTAAGTTGTCCTGGGTTCAGATCATGACTCCACCAGTCAACTACTGTCTCTGTGAATCTAGGCAAGTTAGTTAACCTTTGTGAGACTCTGTAAAATGTAGTTAATACTACTCACACTTCACTGGATTGTAATTGAGTACAAATAGAAAATGTCTGAGTTTTCAAACAGTACTTGGAAAATGCTTGGCATTCCATAAGTGGTAATTATTATTTCTACTTTAGCCCACTTGCCCTCCATTATAATTCTTGTAAGGCATTCCTCTACCTTCTGCTCTTCCTGTCTTACACTGACAGTTCAAGACAGGGACTGAGGAACAGCAAGGGTTCCTTTGAGCGTCAGTTCTCCTTGGATAGAGAACATTAAAAGCAAGACCCAGAGCCTTGACCAGTGGGCCTGGCAAATGCTTCAGCTCTCAACCAGAAACAGGAAGCACGTCCATCAACTGTCCAGTTCTCCAAATGAAAAGAACCAGGTCCTGAGGCTCAGATCCATTTGTCTTCCCTCCTTTATTGTCATCGATGTGGGGAAGAAAGAAAGAAAGATCAGGAACTCAAGGTCTGGCTACCATGATCTTGTCAACAATGGAGCTTTCGTTCC
Organism: Cabassous unicinctus; assembly: GCA_029593785.1. Classification (NCBI taxonomy): domain Eukaryota; kingdom Metazoa; phylum Chordata; class Mammalia; order Cingulata; family Chlamyphoridae; genus Cabassous; species Cabassous unicinctus. Next base: position 3,535 of record JAQZBX010075157.1, read on the forward strand.
AGTAATTATCAGCAGAGATTCAAGCATCAAGACACCTACATTCTGGAAACTACTGCTTATTTTCCTGTATTTTTTCTTTCTTTCATTATACAAAGCCAGTATCTCAGCAAAACTCCTTTGAGAGTTTGTTACAGCTAATTCCCATACTGCAAACATGCAACTCCTACAAAACCTGTTAGCCTCACCCTCTTTATGTTACAAGTGAGGAAACAGGTTCTAATAGGTAAGATTACTTATTCATAGACACCTTATCTTGGCTGTCCTAGTCTGGGATGGGTGACTAAACCCTAAAATAAGTAGGATAGACAAAAGATGCTTTTATTTTTGGGACTCAAGTTTTAAACCTGAATATTTTTTTTTGACAATTCTGTGTCTCCAGTCTTCTAAGTTTCTACTCTCTTGGCCCATTTTGCCTTAATGCTCTCTATAAAAACCTTACCTCCATATATTAGAGCTTTCCTAAAATCCTGAATTTAGAAGTCTGGATTAATGCAAAAAGATGGTTTTCATAACTGCTTCACCTGATGAACCAGGGAAGGGAAGAGTTGGGATGCTCTGGTTATCTCTTAAAAACAAACAAACAAACAAACAAAAAAAAACTAAAATGAATCTGGGAAAAGCATATTTTTCCAGAAGAAATAAACGTGTCTAAAAGTTGCAGGGATCATTTTTTGCATAAAAGAAAAAATTACCCATAAACCAAGCATCCAAGGAAGATTTTTCTATATCCTGATGACCTAGGATTTCCTAGGATAAATATGAATTAGTGCCAAATGAAGTTTCTTTGACGTAGTACAGTGTTCACTTGTTCTGGATGGTGGGTATGAGTGTCAGAGATAAAATTCTATAATGTTAAGACCCAAACTCAATTAAAACAGAACCCCCTTGTAAACAACACAGCTAATTGAGAGTCAAAGTGAAAACCTTTTAAAAGAGATGATTCATAAACTTTTAGACTTTAAAAAATCTAGTCCTATGCTGCTGAAGGAACTGAAGATCATGTACATTAAGTGACTTACCTAAAGGCAGAGCCATAATCATTATCCAGGTTTCCTTGCTCAGTTTACTCCTTTCCAGTTAACAACCACTGAGAAACTATACAATGCAAGATGAAGTATAACTCTTTCTACGCTGTATGCTGTGTAAGAGGTAAAACTGAGAGCACTAAAAAGATTTCCTAATAGCTTTAACTCAGCTTCATCTTAAAACACAGTTTGGAAATGTAAACATGCCTTTGATTTTCTACATAAAAAAAAAAAATCACACCATCTATTTTAAATTCTTTGAGGTTGATATTGCATTCAAACTTATATTCACCACTGCATCTAATACATTTGACACATAACCAGGTATTCATTATCTATTTAATGACGGAAAATTTGCTATTTAACTAAAAAGTTTAACATTTGAATATAGCTTGAAAAGGGTCCTAATTAACCCCAGCAGACTTTTCAAAGACCCTAACACCTGTATGTATTGTAGTTTATTCTATAACCACGACTCATTCCAATTCTGTACACAACTCAGTCACATTTTAAAATTAGATAGGGTTGTCTTTCAGGAACACTGCAATAGCTTTTGGCACACTGTTAATGCTAGAGGGATGGGTGCTAAATGATGGAGGATATCTGGGATCTACCCACAGATTGCTTTTATAACATATCTCAGTTTATGGTTCCACACAGCAAATTATATATAGAGAGTATCACAATTTTATATAAGCAGAAGAGAAAACCTGCTTAATACCATTTGAAAGGTTGGTAAAGAGAAAATGCATTATTTTTATTCCAACTATGTGCTTCAAGGTATAATAAACACAGTGACGCAAACATTTAACTTGAAATCCATAACTTTATAGTTGGAATAGACTACAGAGATCTTGTCTAAGCCACCTGTTCAACAGATGGGGAAAATCTAAGGTCCATATAGGTCAAGTGTTACATAACAAAGAATTCATGTTTGTGTTAATTTCAATGTGATTTATAAACTACATTTATACTCTGTACACATATATTTATACACTGCAGCTGAAAAAGTAAACTTTAGTGGGTAAACTGTTATAGCTCATTGCAATTAGAGAAATGTATCTGGTAATTTGAAACAGTAAAAATAAGCTTATGAATGTATGGACCACCATGGTAGATTTAAAGGGAAATTTGCTAGTAGTAGGGTTTAAGAATTGAGAAGGAAGCAAATATAAGAGGATGTCTAGGGACACCTGTCTTAAAGGAGAGGAGGAAACATCAGAGCCAAATTACCCTACCCTACAGTCTTGAAATAGAAGAGAAATTAAAATGTTGCTTACTCAAAAATGCTTCCTTGCCCTCTTTCTCAATTAGAGATTAGTAAGATTATTGGTTACTGATGAAAATTATTCCAAAGTCGTAAGTATGGCTTGTGTTTTATCCCTAGTTCCTCTAATCTTGACAGTACTGTTTACAATTTGATAATCATTATTTTCTGTTCCTTGTCTGCCATGAAAGCTCAGAGAGGGAAGAGACCCTGCCTCCTTTGTTGACCACTACACTGATACCCATTACTGCTAATGATGCTTAGCATATTCCAAACACTAAAATTTTTGTTGAATGAATAATCATTAAACATACATTTAATAAAGCACATATCATTGTTCTTTGAAGTCATGTAACTGAAAGCGTTTAGACAAGGATTTTGGAAATCTTGAGTTTATTAAAAGGCAGCTAAAGCAAAAGATCCTTTTTTAAAAAATACTGGATACCCATAAAAAACATTCAGGTCCCCCTCTACTACTCAATACCACATTATTATTTATTCATCTCTAGAAATATAATTCTTAAACTCTGATGAGAGAAATCCAGACCTTAGAAAGATAAAGGCTATTAATCATACTATAAAGGAAAGAAAAGTGAGATGGATGATATGTATCACATTCCTGTCATCAAATGACTTTTCTGTAAAATATCTTTGCATTTCTAAAGTGAACTGAAGTCACCTTCAGGAGGCTGGTAACAGCATGGATTCTGTATAGTATTTTCCCAAGGTGTGTTTTTTGTTCCATGGAACAAAAATCTGGGTTGTCAAAGAAGTTACATGCAAACACTCAAAAACCAAGTTGCAGGGATGTACAAGTTTAGGAAATGCTGACAAATAGAGGACATTTCAAGAACTTCTAAACCCACCATAAGCAGCACTGGGAATCTCAAAGGTGGGTATATGGTATTTACTAAATTCATCTTCAGATTAAGAGTTTTGTGGAATACTTTTTAGAGTAAAGGACAAGAACTGAGGAAACTGAGGAACCATGCATCCTGACAAGGTCTCCAGGGCCCTACCTGAGCTCTAAGGAATCTTAATTTAGTTCACACCGTAGGGTCTATAAATATATTCTCAGGTGGCTTCCGTGAATCAGCTGGCTCATTTCATGAACATATACTTTTATAAAAACTAAGCACTTTTTCCCCTAGGAATTGGGGCTATGACAATAAAACTTCAAATTTCTGCCTTCGCAGAGCTTATATTCTAGTAATACATAATCTAGATTATCCTATCTGCTTGAAAAAGTACTGGAAACTCATAGGTGAGTGACTATCCTTTCATAGCCTTTTCATCGTGTCCCAAATTTCTCATATTAAATGTGAAGACCTGAACTACCTACACGGACTGGACTCCAGGTTAAAGCAATCTGACTGTAAAGGCCATCAAATATGAATAAAGATTGCATACCCAAGGTACTCATATTAATAAGGTGATTATAGAAAACTTGGAAAACACAAAAAGTTCTTTTCATGCCATTAGAAATAGAGGAGGAGGGGCGCAAGCACCTTTTTCATTTAAATCTTTGAAAAGAGTTTGTATTTTTAAGTGATTGCTTGTTAAACAAACTACAGTGCTGTCCCTTCACCCCTAACAAGGCTATGGCCTCCTAACCCCACCTCAATTACCATGTTACCTGGGGTACTCCACTCAGTGGTGCCGAATTTGAAATTGAGTATAATGAGCCTACTATACTGCCATAGCCTAATGACTCACTGTAAAATTCTCCCACACAAAATCTAACCCACTGCCAAAGAAGTATCTTCTAGTGTTATCCAGTTCCATACATAAGTTTACTGCTGTAAGCAGGTAGTACTTACTAAGGGGAAACGGATATGATAAAGGGGGACTTAGGAAAAAAAGGGGGGGGGGGTACTGGGAATGAGAAAGGCTTTCAGTCTTGGCCCCAGAGTGATTTGAATATTCTTTACATGAAATCATCAGCATTTCTTGTGATTTCTAACTTTGTCTCCCTACAACCTCTTTCCCCCAACAAAAAAACAGCTTATAGTCTCAGCCTAGAGGATTAATGTATTTCTCGAAATTTTTAGGGGAAACAGCCTGGAAATAACTCCATTAAATTTAGCTACAGATTTAATTCTGTAAGCAGGTAATCTATATTTGTTAAAACCCTAGTGTTCATTGGAGTCGTCATAAATACTACCTGATTCATGACATGGTCTCTTATTCTACCCACAGCTATCTCCTTTACCACATCTTGCTGCATTGTAATTTTTTATAAATGCTCCTGATGGCAGAGACAGTCTTATTGTCCACTGTCATTTAAAAAACACAAAAAAACAAAGCCAACAACCAAAATATATAGACCCACTGGTAACATTTTTAGAAACTGAACAAAATGCTAAATATTAGGCTGTATATGAAATTATGTTGGTAAATATAATCAAATATACAGTGCAAGCTTGAATAAAAGGACAGGCTGGAGTACATTTAAATTTGGAGATTATGTAGTATATTTTTCACATTCTCTTTAAAAGGAAATATGGGACTACTTTTATCACAATCTATAAAGATACATGATAGCTAGGATCTGCTATTATACCCATAATGGTTTAAAAGTCTGTCCTTTTATAGGAGAAAATTTAAATTGGGTTAACAATCTCGGGAATAGTATTATGGTTACCATCTTTTTCTAGTTTTCATCATCCTTTTTTGTTGTTGCTGCCACTTTTTGATTTGACATTATCTTTCCAACTACTGGTATTAATCTAACCAATATGAATAATAAAGACCAATTCATATTTAAACTTTTCAAAAAGAAATATAAACATTAAGACTTGGGGGGAAATTATCAACTTCTTAGGAATCCTAGGATGCATGTTTTTGCGTTCTGCTTATTTGAGTACACCCAAGAATTCAAAATAATTCAAACAACATCAAAGCAAATATATCAATTAGAAATAGTAGGATTAAATGACAGAGTACAGATGCAGGAGCCAAAGATTTTTAAAGTTTTATTTGGCATTCTTATAAAATACTAAATGATAAACTTTTATACTTCTCAAGATTTCCTCATTCCCATGAAAAATACCCAGCTTCAAAGCCACATTAGTGGCAATATCAATAGATGGAAGTCTTCTATATTAACATTGGATGTTATTAATAAGTAAAACCTGCAGGACCAAAAATGGATTCCCAAGTAAGCCTTTCCATATATAGATAAATTTTTTTTCCCCTTAAGTTCCACATCAACAAAAGGACACCATTTTCTCTGGGACCTAGGAATTGAGGATGTTCTAAATTCCACTAATTTTTTTTTTTCAGCAATGATAGGATATATTTAAAAAGAAGCTTCACAACTCAAAGTTTGAAGTAGAAAGCAAGCTGAATAAACTTTGCATTCAAACTCGCTATAAGATAATAGAGCAAACCTCCAGATATTTTTAATTTCAGTGTTTTTTTTTTCCTAAAGTGGTTATTAAAGCCCCTAAAGCTAGTTGTAAAAGAGGTTCATCCCACGGACTTGAATCATACAGAAACCAATGATACTCTGCACTGGTTTCCTAAAAGTTCTTGCAGGATTGGTACAAATAGACTGTGGCAACTGAAATGAACAGGAGCATACTACTGAAAATCTAGTAAAGAAAAGCCATAGGTAATTTGGTAGGTACAGGTAATTCAAATGTAATCGCAACTACTCATGAAAAAGATTTAAGATAATTTCCTTTAGGTACAGGAAATTTATTTTTATCGCCAACCTCCAATACTGACTTTTTCTCTCTACTCTTTAACCTTACCCTGTCCCAACAAAGCAGTGTTCCTGAAATCCTGAGGCTGTGAAGTGGTTCACCATTCATTCATAATGTTTATTTTAATATCAACACTGAATATTAGGATGACCATCAGATGATATGACAGACTCATATGAAGTAGGCCTACAATGACCAAACTTTCAAAAAGATCACACTCCTAAATATATGACTAGGATTCCATGGAATACAACATGAGAACCACAAAACAGGAAATGGAGCATGTAAAATAATGGGGGATGACGAAAGCCTATATTAAGGTCCTTTTCAAATCTTGGGGGCACCCAAACCTTATTTTATGATAGCAGTATAAAAATACAGACATTGTAGCTACCAAACTGGTGTTTTTTTTGGTAGAAGCCATTTATTTGGTGCTGTTATAAACTTCAGTGTTCCACTCTTGTTTTACATTAAATCATGAAGAAAAACAATATATTTAGCCAACAAAAGACATTGTCTGAACAATAATTGTGGCATTAAAATTTATTAAAAGTTCCCAGCTTCAAAACTTTTTAAAAATTATTTCTTAAATGTCTAAAGAGCACAAAGTAAAAATACAAAAGATTAGTGGAAGTTACTTGAATGGTAATAAAGCCAAATATAAATGCTCAATTTTTAAAAATGCTGAAGTTTAAACTAGAGTGTAAAAGCTCACAAAGGCAGAAACAATTACTATTGAAAGAGCAGCTGTCAACAAGGCCAAGTGACAGCATTCAGAAGCTACTGGCTTCCCAACTTACCATCTTTCTTTTTCTTTCTGCAATCTGCTCCTCTGATTCCATTTCCACTTCATTGCTAATAGGAGTTTTTTCTTCTATGTCATCCATAAAATCTGGTTCCTGGAAGACAAAAAATGGCTCCTTTATAGAAACTACTACTTAATGTATAAACTAAGGACATCATTCTGTTTAAATGTCTTTCAACCACTACTCTACAACCAAACAACTAATTCAACATATGAAAATTATAAGTCTTCTTAAATCCATTTAAGAAATTTAACACTGGCATTCTAATTTAAGAAACTTCAAAATCAAAGATTTTCACTTTAGCTTCTAACAAAGTTTTTATCAAAGAGCCACAAGGTCAAACATGACCTTGTATTTACATTCTTCCCAAAACCTAAAGATATTTCATAAAATGCAGTATTTACAAATACAAGTGCTCAGTAAATATTTGTTCCATTTAAAATTTAAGGGCAATTTTTCTTAGTAAAGATAGGGTACTGGAGATAAGTAAAGCCTTACTTAATTTTCACATTTTAATGGTTCCTCCTAACTTGTGTTTGATTAGAGAGCATATAACTTTGTAAATATATACCAAACTCTACCCCCAAAATTATATGTTCTTACTCTTTTTCTCTCAAAAATCTTATTTTCTAGACATAGTGGCACCCTTACAAATTTGATGTAATTGTCTCGCAAATCTTTAAGGAAGGAAAATTTTATGGCTTAAGACATTTATTTAAATAAGAGCATTTATTATGAACATAAGGAAAATGATATCTGGGAGATTTTTTTTAACTGCTCAGTCTTAGAAAAATCTTGCATTCAATTCTACAAGGATTTCCCAGCTGAGTTGTTATAATTTAATATTGTACAAATTTTAGCAGGACCTGTATTTTACACCTAACAAGTACTTCTTTAAATGACAGAATGTGCTTAACTTGTTGTTAGAAGTAACAAGGAATAGAGGTTAAAATACAGCAAGTTAGTTTAACGATTTCTTTCAAGGAGAGCTAAAGTGTAGTTTAGTACCTGATTATTTGACACTGATAGTCTAAGTGGAGAAAGCTTTCTCTGTTTAGTTTCTGGGCTCTTCATTTTGTTGGCTGTTCCTTCGCAATCCAAAGTAATATTCTGATTTTGTGTATCTTTTTCTTTTGAAATATCCTTGTCTTTTTTTCCTTTTTTCCTTCTGGTCTCATAACCGCTATTGATGTTTTCCATGGATTCAGAACTACGTTTTAGAACAGGGCACTCTGGATTTTCTTTGAGGCATGCACAATCCACTTTGTACTTACTGGAAAGAAAACCAGTTAAATATTTATTCAAGATATATAACAAAATTGTAAAATCTTTTAATGCATTTTAAACTGCAATTCCACAAAATCGTTATGCTATTACTAATTATAAGCAATTCTTAATTTTTATTACTTTGCATTCCTGGTAAGCACCAGAAAAGAAATTCTATTTTCTCATAAAAACAGTGTTATAATTGGAAGTTGATTCCTGACCAGAGATTGGGCCTTCTATAATCATAGGGATAACTAGTAATGTGTTATAGGAAACAAAACAAAACAAAAAAACCTCTAGTCTTTTTAAGTAAAATGATACTATAGCTTGTAACATTAAGGCAAAAACCATAATAATTACTCCCATAGTGTTATAAGAAAAAATACTGACCTTAAGTTTCACCTAAATGAAAAATGCCACGTAAACTAAATACCAAAGCTTAACTAGTTTCACTTATACCTTAAGGGATGATTTAAATAACCAAGTTTCTTTAAATTTTTTCATGGTAGCTTTTTAAAGTTACATTTCCTCTTGCCCCGCTTAGGTGTTCCCTCTTTCAAACGGAAGCTTGAAAAATAACTACTATCTCTTATCTACACAGTGATGATGACATTCCCATTTTACAGTTAAGAGATCAGACAGGTCAGTATCTTATCCAAAGTTTTACATAGTTAATAAGTGATAGGGATGGCATTCAGATATATATATTTTTAGGAGGTACCAGGAATTGAACCCAGGACCTCGTACATGGGACACAGGCACTTAACCATTGAGCTACATCTGCTTCCCCAGATATAAGTATGACTCCAAAATCCACGTCATCTATTAGTATTTCTCAGGTATCTGTTCTTTTTATTTCCACCAGCACTCCAAGATTTAGTTCATCTCTAGGATACAAGCTAACTTTCCAAACCTGAGTTAAAAAAATAATAGAAGTTTCCTACTTTGCATGTTTTAATGCAGTTAGTTTGTTTACAATAAAAACAATTTACTTCTCAAAGTTTTTACTACTACTCCTACCCATTCACTTAACACCACTAGAAAGGTACAAGTCAATACTGCCTAATTCTGTGAATCAAGGGTAGATCTCAAACACTTAGAATACCCTCCCCAACCCTACCCCCCCCCATCAGTTATTGACAAAGCTTCAAACTCTTCATAGATTCCTAAGAATTTTAGGATAAAAGAACTGCAAATAATGATGACAAGAGCTAATATATATTAAGCATTTTGTGCTAAGAACGCTTTAAAAACTTTACATGTTAATTCACCGAATCTTCAAAACATCTGTTTTATTATTTTTATGTGTTTACTATTTTTTATGTTTTATTATTATTCTCACTTTATACTTGAGGTAATGAGGCACAAAAAGGTAAATAAACTGGTCCAAAGTTTTATAATTAGTACATGACTAAACGAAGATTTGAAACCAGACAGTCCACATTAAAAAGGTTATATTCTTGTGGAGAGGGTGTAGCTCAGTGGTTGAGTGCCTGCTTCATGTGTACGAGGATCCAGGTTCAGGGGGAAAAGTAGTTGTACTCTTAACAAATATGGGTTATATAGTCTCAAAGCAATGAGCAGTGTGTCATGATGCTGTATTTTCCACTTTCTGGAGAACAAAGTACTAAAAAGGAAAAAGCTTAAGTTATCAGTTATAAATATGACTCCAACAATCAGAGGTGCAAACTGATGGAGGAGAGATTTCACTTAGAGAAAGCAAAGGACATTAAACACATCATTTTAAAAGGATGCCGCCATACAGAATTTAAACCAAAGACCACAGAATATATAAAAGAGCTCCCCCCAAAATCAATAATTACAAAAGTCTATCCAGAAAAATGGACAGATGATATGATTAAACCATTCACAAAAGAGATCTAAATGACAAATATAAAAAATATATTTCATACAGATTAATATCAATTTTTAAACTTAACAGTAAAGAAGTGGAGCAAGGAACTAATTGCTGTGGGAATATAAACTAAAGAATATTTCACCAATGTCTAGTCTGAGACTGAGCACATTCTACAACACAGCAACTCCATTCCTACCATACAAAGACCATGTACACAAGCAGACATAGTCACAAAGCTATAAGAGGGACCTGGGGGTGGGGGGGGGTGCTGTGTGATGGAGACTGGCATTAATGTGTATGCTGTGTCCGTGGAGAGAAGCTGAGGTGACTGAGCTGCCAGAGGCAACAGGGTGCCAGGATGGCAAAGATGTTGGCTTTGTTAGTCTGGGCCATGTCTGGGCTGTGAGCAAGCAGAAGCTGCAGCCCACCCTGACAGCTTCAGCAGTAAAAAGGTAAGCCTGAATACGTAGGTGTGAAAGCTGGTGTCCAAACAGGACTTAAAATGGCCTTTATTTTACTCTAGAATATACAAAGACAAAAGGAGATACTGATGAAGTTAAGATGGATTCAGAGTATTCATGGAAAAGAAAGCACAACTAACACTTTTCAGAACAGAAATGGACTTTGTAGACGACAAATTATCCAGTGAGTTTCTGTTCAATAACCCTAACATGAAAGGAACTTCTGGTTATGAAGAAAGCTTTAAAACTTGATACCTCAAAACTGCTCTTTCAGCTGTAAGCTCCAAGAATGTTCCTGGAAGATGTGAGGCTTACTAAAGAAATAATTTGTCAAGTTCTTAAGGTTCATAATGTATGGTTGCCTTATAAGGAAAATAAAAAAAGTAATGCATTTTGAAAATGAAAAAAAAAAAAAAAAAAAAAAAAAAAAAGCTATAGGAGCATTTTTGGAAATCTAAAGTTCCATCAATAGTGGAATGGATAGATAAAATGCCATCATCAGTGAAAAATAAATGAACTAGAGCTACATTTAATAATATGGCTGAATCTCACAAAAGTAATCAATGAGAAAAGATGAATACAGTATGTTACGATTTATATAAAGTTTAAAAATATATAAAATAACTACATACTATTCTGGGACACATTTTTAAAAAAACAACAAAGTCAGTGGTTATCTCTGTCAAAGGAGGAAGGGGAAAAAAAAAA
>JAQZBX010075158.1:0-14637 GCA_029593785.1 Cabassous unicinctus
TAAAGATTTGATGCAATCCCAATAAAAATCAACAGTGCATTTTTTTAAGGATCTGGAAAAACTAACTACAAAATATATTTGGAAGGGTAAGAGGCCCCAAATCACCAAAGGCATATTGAAAAAGAAAAATGAAGTTGGAGGTATCACACAACCTGACCTTTAAAACATACTACAAAGCTACAGTGGTCAAAACTGCATGGTATTGACACAAGGATAGACATACTGACCAATGGAACCAAATTGAGAGTTCTGATATAAATCCTCACATATACAGTCATCTGATATTCAACAAGGTTACCGAACACACTAAGTTGGAAGAGAATGGCCTCTTCAACAAGTGGTGCTTGGAGAACTGGATATCCATATCCAAAAGAATTAGAAAGGAACACCATCTCACACTTTATACAAATATCAACTCAAGATGGATCAAAGATCTAAATATAAGAGCCAAGACCATAAAAACCTTGGAAGATAATGTAGGGAGACATCTACAGGACCTTGTAATAGGAAAAGTTTTCATGAATTTCACACCCAAAACATGAACAGCAAAATAAAAAATAGATAAATGGGATCTCCTCAAAATAAAAAACTTCTGCACCTCAAAGGACATTATCAAGAAAATAAAAAGGCAGCCTACCCAATGGGAGAAAAGGTTTGGCAACCATATATCTGATAGGAGCCTAGTGTCCTGCATATATAAAGAAATCTTACACCTCAAAAATAAAAAGACAAACAAGCCATTTAAAAAATGGGCAAGTGACCAGAAAAGACACTTCTCTAAGGGAGAAATACAAATGGCTAAAAAGCACATGAAAAAATACTCAACATCGCTAGCTATTAGGGAAATGCAAATCAAATCTACAATGAGATATAATCTTACACCCATTAGAATGGAGCTACTAAAATAACAGCAGACTATAAGTGTTGGAGAGGATGTGGAGGAATGGGAACCCTCATCCACTGATGGTGGGATTGTAGAATGGTCCAACCACTATGCAGGACAGTTGGAGGCTCCTCAAAATACTAACTATAGAAATTGCATATGATCCAGCGATTCCACTGCTAGGTATATACCCAGAAGAATTGAAAGCAAAGACATGAACAGTTATATGTACACCAATGTTCATAGCGACATTGTTCACTATTGGCAAAAGTTGGAATCAACCCCGGTGCCCATCAACAGATGAATGGATAAACAAAATGTGGTACATAATACAATGGAATATTACTCAGCTGTAAGAAGGAATAAAGTGCTAACACACAGAATAACATGGATGAATCTTGAAGAGCTTATGTTGAGTGAAGCAAGCCAGGCATTGAAGGATGAACAGTATATGATCTCACTGATATGAATTGAGGAAAGTAAGCAGTCTCTGAGAACCATTGTCTGAAAGACAGATTTACAAGGGAGGGAAAGAGAAGAGAAGGTTGTGAGCCATCACCCATACGGGCATAATCTATGGTAAAGTGATAGAGTATAGTTGCATATGGAAGGGATAGGACAGGTGGGTAGTGATATTACTGGATTTGGTGGTGCAGGGTTGACAGGTGGGTAGATTAGGAAGTGTGGGTTAGAATACCCATGATACTGTGGGGGAGATATGGGAGAGGGACCAGGTGAACATGGATTTGTGGGTATGAGGTTGAAAGTGCAGCGGTGGGAATGCTCTTATGGCAATATGACAAGGAAGTGTCACTGGTTTAGGGTGTTGGGTTGGGGGGGCATTTGGGACAGGGTGCATCTGGAGCAGGTTTCTAGGGTGTTTGTGAGTGTTCATCCTGTCATAATGTGTTGTATCAGTGGGTGGAAACCCACACAATGAGTGGGAAGGAGGTGGGCTCCCATCTTTGGGAGGACCGATTCACCAAGAAACAGACAGGTGGTTGTCTCTTATGAGCAAGGACAGTTCCTAATAGTGGAAGACAATCAGCATGTCAAGACCTTTTGTTGCATGTAAATACGAATATCGTCATCCAATGAGTCAAGCCAGGGGATTGTCATGGGTGCTGAGGGAATGGGGATAGAGGAACAGAATAGATCAAACGGGGTATTTAATGGTCAGGGGAAATGTTTTTCATCACCTTATAATGATGGACACAGGACATGGTAAATATCATCAAAAATTATTAAATTTTACAGTCTAAAATGTAAACCATTGACAATGTTTAGTAGCTATATTTCACTATCTGTATAACAGTTATAACAATGTTACTATCCACATACAAAAAGTTTTTAAGGAGGAAAGGAGGAAGAGGTTGGGTATATGAGAGTCTCTTGCATTTTCTGTGTGTTTTTGCTGTGACCTAAAACTTCTTTGAAACAAAATGAAAAATAGTGAGAAACTGGGGAATGAGTGGGGGAAGGTGCCACAGTACAGACTGGACACCCGATATTGGAGTGATAAAAGGCAAAATGTCAAAAAAACATTATTTTTTTTTCATTTTTTCCCATTTTTAAAAAATATCCCAATCCTTTAATTTTCGTTAATTTAAATGTTTTTTTTAAGTTTCCATGTATTTTATCTCTTACATTTAACCTTCTCATTATTATTTTATTTTCCTATTAATTGTATTTGGCTATTATATGGGCTTCATCTTTAAAGAACCTTTGGATCATAGAAGGGTTACAACGGGGGTGGGAGAGGATCATTGTTGGGGGGTGTCAGGGATGGGGATTTCATGGGGGGAAGTTCATCTGAAAATACATAAAAGATATATAAAATTGTTCAAATGATCAAGGGGTGGGGCATGGTCACAGTGGGTGGAGAATCACTCAATAAATGAGAGAATACTGAATTCCCAGCCTGGAGTCCTCACCTGCATTCTCCAAGGGAGCAGCAACAGTCCCCCAAGTGCAGGGGCAATGTCTGGCTAAGGAGGATGGTCCACTGATGTGTTTTTGTTATTGATGAATAGCCTTATGAGTCTTTGCTCTTGAAATTGAAACTTAGCCTAATGTTATGGGGTGCCTAAGTGTTGCCACCTGCTAGCCTCCTTATTGCCCAAATGTGGCCTGTCTCTAAGCCAAACTCAGCATATTAATGCATTACCTGGCTCCCAGTGTGGGACATAACTTCCAGTGATGAGCCTCCCTGGCAATGAGGGATTACTACCAAGTATCAACTGGTAATATGACTAGAAAAAGACCTTGAATAAAAGGAGGAAAAGGTAAAGACAAATGAGTTCATATGGTTAAGAGACTCCAAAGTGAGTCAGGAGGTCATCCCAGAGATAACACTTACGCACACCTCAGTAGGATCTCATAGAACACCAAAGTGGATATCACCCCAAATAGAGGGGGCTCCTGAGGGCTCTGGAGACACCCAGGTTCTATATAAGGGAGGATAGCTCCACAGATTGATGCCTTACAAGAGGGCTCTACTTTGGAATCTGTGCTCCTGAGAGTGACAGAGTTGGACTCAAATAAGTCCTCCCTGCACATGGTCCATCAGTCCCTTCTATTCAAACCTATATGTGGTGCTGGAGTTTGTAGGTGTAGTTCCAGAGACTGGAGACTTTGGCCTGCCATGTGCCACCTGTGCCTGAAATCTCATTGGAGTTGCAACTCCTACTCTACAGCTCAATGGACTCATCCAAGACACCTGGTGGGGAGATGATGATGAACAAGAACCAACCCAGGGAATGGATAGAGTCTGCAGCTGCAGGCAGGATAGTCCCATCCATCTTATCCATGGCATGTAAGCCCCCTCTCACTTGGAGGTGGAGTGGACATCACAATCCCAGACTCCTCAAGAATGGGGGAAAAGCTATGGACTAGAGGGGGCTTACTGGTATTTTGTTGTAGACATATTGGGATTCAATCAATGGAAGAAATTACAACATTGATGTGGAGCCAGTGGCCACTGGATGCTTTTGGGGCAGGGAGAGGGAAAAGCAGTTGTAATACAGGGGCTTTTTGGGACTTGGGAATTATACTGAGTGATATTGCAATGACAGCTATAGGCCATTTTACATCAACATATAGCATGCAGATCTGTGTGGGAGAGTGTGGTCTACAATGTGAACTATGGTCCATGCTTAGCGACAAAGCCCCAGGATGTGTATATCCATTGCAGGTGATGTGCCACACTAATGAAAGATGTTTATGTGGGAGATTATGGGAGGTGTGGGAGGTGGGGAACATGGGAATCCCTATAAATTTTGTGTAACATTTATGTAATCTAAGCATCTTCTTAAAAAATTAAAAATTAAAAAAAAAAAGAATAAATGAAGTCGAGATGCAAAGACTACATAGATTAACCTGGAGGAAATTATGTTGATTGAAAAACTATTTATTAAAACCAGACCAGTAATATAGGAAAACTTTGTCACTTTAATAGAAAATCAAATTCTAATGTATCAGTATACTATTTGAAACTAAGGCTTCAAAAACTTTATAGATAGACCTATCAAATCATTCTCAACTTTGACCATGGAAATTCCTTTTCCACAAACTTCTGAATTTTCTATATTCTTTTAGGTTTTGTCCCACATTTTCTTCTTTCTTCCAACCACTTCTTTTATCATGAGGCAAAATCACTTTCTTTTTTCCTAAATAAAAATCGCATCCTTTATACATTACATATTCATGTTACCAAAATGATTTTGGAAAATGTCTTCAAACATACTACAACATACAATTATCATCAAAGTCAAACAAACTTGTCAGAATAAAGATTAAATTTGGTTAAATGGAAACATAATTTCTTCATTTTAAATACTTGACTGCATGTAATACTAGAACAATTATAGCACATAGGAAATGGTTTTTGTAAATATATGCTTTCTTCAGTTTACCATTTTAGCTGTATATAAGTGACATATATTATGAAACATTTACAGAGACACATTTCTGAAATGACATTCTGGAGGGAAATTTGGGATGGGATGATGCTATCTGGTCTAAGCCATGATTTAATTGCAGGATTTCAAAAGTGGTTAGTGTTTTTCTGTATTTTTCTCCTTTCCATTTATGAATTGTTTGGTCCAAAAGTTACTAAACTTTGCCAGCAAAATTTTTATTAATGTGATTATCCAGGTCCAATTATAATTAATATGGAAATGGAAAAGAGATCATTAATTTTGTTATCCCTGGCTTGAAGTTTTTCTTTTGTTTTTACTAATATTCTTTGTTCTTTTAAAATAATTATTGGAACTACACAAATGAAACAATGAAAACATGTTTTGCATAAGTAAATTTGTCTAAAAACCTAATATACCTTAGTTAATGCACTTTTGAAACCGTAATAAACAATCTTTTAGGGCTTGTTATTTTGGGGAAGGTTTAGGGAATTACTTTTTTATTGTCCAGTGTGTTTACAGTAAACACAAATACTAATGCTCAGAACCTTGGTGTCTAGAGGATTTATTCAGCTGGATAAAATGGATTTCTTTTTTCTGTTTGTTTTCTTTCCATATTGTTTTGTCTATCAAGATTTTTGCATGATTATTATGAATAGTTCTAAACTAAACTAAGACCTGAGTGTTCAGTATCATAAGTCTGAATAGGACTGAATTCTTTGCAAGGCCCACTTAGCAGGATTTTGGGAAATTTTATCATAGATAGGGAGTTAGGCTAAGTTAGGACACAGGAAAAAGACAGGAAGATTTGAAATGCACCAAAAGCTTGGCTTCCTCAAATTCTGGGACTTCAGGAGTAATAATTTATATATAGCTATATTTATCTTTGAGCAATTACAAATATAGCCTTAAAAGTTTTTATTTTTTAATTTAGTATTACTATAAAAGGAAGGAAAATACACATAAAACCAACAGACATGAGTAGAAAGTCAACACAAAACAGAAACACACAGAAATATAAATCATACTATTTTGAACTATAACTTTGCACATTTTCTGTAATTCTTAATCTGAAACAAATGCATAAAATATTTTATATATAGAATTGCACCTCATTTTTCTCTTATAACAGAAATTTAATTGTATTTTAGTATTTTTCTCTATAGAATCATTTTCAAGCTATTTCTCTTCTCATATAAAATCATATTGAGGCCAGGCATTTTAGCACAGAAATATATTTATCTTCTTTTTCATAGGTTCATAAATAAACATTGACCAGTTGTTTAAATCTCAATTAAGAGAGTTTAAATTCTTCTTCATAGTATAACAGATGTTACCTATGGCCAGAAACAGCAAACACAAGAATTGAATAACTAAAATGGAACTCTAACCCACAACCAATCAAATCAAAGAACAATGTGAGCAGTTTGGAGACTTACTCTCATAAGCCGTGGGGTAGGTTACTGGTAAGCAAGTGGCCTGACTAAGGTGGGGCTTTAATATACAATCAACAGCCAGTAACCAAAATGGAACTCAAACACTAAACTAAAAGCGAATATAAAAGTCTTTGTCAAAAGTTTATGCACGTATTCAAAGTTATTCATTCAAAAGATGTTTGTTCCCAGAATGGTTTCTCTGCTCAAAATAAAAAATGAATCCTCAAAGGGGTTGATGACACTCAAGAGATTGGGGAGAAGACCCAATCTCTGACCGTCTAGAATAAAAGAATTGAGGTGGCCATATAGAATCAGCAGCTGGTGGTCATCACCAAAAGGGTTCATGTAAACCTCCCATTTTTGCTCAAAAGTGAGTCTTTGTCCAATGCATAGTAAAAAGTCGGTTAATCTACATGAGAATTTTGAGGGGATAAGGAGTTTATTCAGCAAAGGCTAGCACCATGAATACATAAAGATAATCCTCAAAACTCTCTCCGAAGTTGGAAGTGCTTAGGGTTTTTATGGGATTGAATTGAAAGGGAGGTTTGGGTTGTGAAAGCTGAGGGGAAGATAGTGTGATATGGGGAATATGCCGATGGTCATCATGCTGATTCATATATTGCATGACTAGAAAGTGACATTATGTGCATGATGTGTGAGTGGTTTGAAATAACAGTGTTAGAGATAGATTCATCTCTAAGTATGAGCAGATTGATTACATGCTTAGTTCACCTCCTGCCCCAGGTGAATCCTTTACACAAATCCCCCCACCACTGATGCAGTACACTAGTAACCCTCCCCTGTCATATTTGCCAAAATCACATTCCCACAATTGTATTTTCAACCACAGACTTCCATCTTCTCAGAGTCCACCTGTTCCTTCCTCCAGCCCTCCACCCAATTCCATGGATAGCCCAAACAACCCCCAAACCCTTCTAACCCTCAGAGTCCAGCACCTTTGACCCCACTCACATCCCTGAACTACTATCATCCTCATCCACTGCCAAAACACCCTCTTCCACCTTATCATAGTTTCTGGTCATATTGCAAATTGGCTTACCATGCTTTACTCTGTTTCTATCTCCTAGTAACCTATCTCCCAGACTCTAGCTCTGTGAGTCTGCTCAATAACCTAGGTCATACCAGTAAGGCCATGCAACATTCGTCCTTTAGTGACTGGCTAAATTCTTTCAACAAAAGGTCTTTGAGATGGATTCATGTTTTCCTGTGTGGCAACACCTCATTCCTTCTAAAAGCTGGGTAATATTCCATTGTATGTATACACAAGTTTTCTTACCATTCATCTTTTGAGGTACACTTGGTTTGTTTCTAGTTTTTGACAATAGTGTATAATGCTGCTATGAACATTGCTGTGCATATATCTGCTCATGTCTCTGCTTTCAATTCTCATGTATATATCTAGTAAAGGGATTGCTGGATCATATGGGAATTCTACAGTTAGCCTCCTGGAGAACCACCAAATCATCAATCACAATAGTTGCATCATTCTACATTCCCACCAACAGTGGATGAGTGTGCCCATTTTTCCACATCCTCTCCAGCACTTGAATGTTTCTGTTTTTTTAATAGTTGCCCATCTAATACAGGTAAAATGATATCTCACTGTAGTTTTGATTTGCATTTCCCTATGAGCTAGTGATGTTGAGCATCTTTTCATATGCTTTTTAACCATTTGTATTTCCTTTTTGGAAATACAAATCCATTTTTAAAATGGATAATGGCTTACCCTTATCTTTGAGATATAGGATATATTTTTATATGCTGGATTGGATAAGTGGTTCCCAAATATATTCCCCATTGTTTAGGATACCTTTTCACTTTCTTGACATACTTCTTAAGTGCACAAACATTTTAATTCTGAGAAAGTCCCATTTATCTATTTTTTCAGTCATTAATTGTGATTTGGGTGTAGAGTTTCTGAAACCATTTACTTCTACAAGATCTTATAGATGCTTCCTTTATTATATTCTAGGATCTTTGTATTCCTGGCTCTTATATTTAGGTCTTTGATCTATCTTGAATTAATTTTTGTATAGGGTGTAAGACGATAATCCTCTCTCATTCTTTTGGATATGGATATCCAGTTGTCCCAGCAACATTTGTTGAAAAGGCTATTATGTCCCATTTGAGTGGTCTTGGTGACCTTGTTGCATATCAGTTGGCTGTATATGTTCTGGTCTATGACATAAATCTCAACTAGGTTCCCTTGATTAGTATGTCTATCCTTGTACCAATACCATGCAATTTTGACCACTGTAGCATTGTAGTATGTTTTAAAGTCAGGTAGTGTTACTCCTCCAATTTCAATTTTCTTTTTCAATATGCTTTTGTCTATATGGGGCCCTTCGAAATAAGTTTCATAACTGATTTTTCCAGCTCAGTAAAAAAAAAATGCTGTTGTAATTTTTATTGGCATTGTGTTAAATCTGTAAAGCAATTTGAATATGACAGACATGTTAATGATGTTTAGTCTTCCATTCATGAACATGGAATATTCTTCCATTTATTTTGGTCTTCTTTGATTTCCTTTTATAATGTTGTGTAGTTTTCTGTGTACAAGTCCTTTACGTCTTTAGTTAAGTTTATTCTTAAATATTTGATTCTTTTAGTTGCTATTGTAAATGGAATTTTTTGCATTTCCTCTTTTGTTTACTCATTACTAATGTACAGAAATGCTACTGATTTTTGTGTGTTGACTTCATATCCTACCACTTTATTGAACTCATTTATCAGCTCTAAAAACTTTGTTGTAGATTTTTTCAGGGCTTTCTGTCTATACAACCATATCATCTGCAAATAGTGAAATTTTCAATTCTTCCTTTCCAATTTGGATGCCTTTTATTTCATTTTCCTGCCTAAGTGCTTGAACAGGTCCTTTTAACACAGTGTTAAATAGAAGCAGTGAAAGTGGGCATCCTTGTCTTGTTCTCATTCATAGAAGAAAAGCTTTTCAGATTTCTTCATTGAATATGATGCTAGCTGAGAGTTTCTCATATATACCCTTTATCATGTTGAAGATGTATCCTTCTATTCCTATCTTTCAAAGTGTTTTTTTATCAAGAAAGAAGGCTTTATCTTGATAAATGCTTTTTCTGCATCAATAGAGATGACCATTTGATTTTTTTGTTTTCAGTCTGTTCATATGGTGTTTTACATTGATTTTCTTATGTTGAACTATCCTTGCATAATTGGTAAAAGAAAACCACTTGTTCTTTGTGTATAACTCATTTGATGTGTTGTTGAATATTGCTAGCAAGTATTTTGTTGAGGATTTTAGCATTTAACATCATTAAAGTGATTGGTCTTTAGTTTTCTTGTGGTGTCTTTAAGTGTCTTTGGTATTAGGGTTATTTTAGCATCACAGATTTAAGTTAGGAAATGTTTTTTGCATGTCTATTTTTATAGTTTAAGAGTTTAAACTGTGTTGGTGTTAGTTCTTCCTGGAATGATTAGCAGAATTCACCCATGAAGCCATCTTGTCCTGGACTTTCCTTGCTTGGGAAGTTTTGATGACTAATCTCACTACTTATGAGTTGTCTGTTGAGGTCTTCTATTTCTTCAACATCAATGTATAGGTTGCTTGGTGTGATTCTAGAAAGTTTTCCATTTCACCTAACTGTCAATCTTGTTGACATACAATTTTTCAAAATATTCTCTTATGATACTCTTTATTTCTGTGAGAGCAGTGGTGATATCCCCTCACTTGATTTTTATTTTATTTATTTGCACGGGCCATCTTTTTTCTCTTTGTTAGTCTAGCTAAGGGTTTGTCAATTTGTTAATCTTCTCATAGAACAGCTTTTGGCTTTGCTCATTTGTTCTAGTGGGGTTTTTTAAATTTTAAATTTCATTTTGTTCTACTCTAAACTTTATATTTCTTTCCTTCTGCTTGCTTTGAGATTCATTTGTTCTTTTTCTAGTTCCTCCAAGTGTCCAGTTGGGCCTTTGATTTGGATCTTTCTTCTTCTTCTTTTTTTTTTTTTAATATTGCCTTTTATGTCTATAAATTTGCCTATCAGCACTTCTTTAGCTTCATCCCATAAGTTTTCATAAGTTGTGTTCTCATTTTTATTCATGTCAAAGTAGTTACAGATTTTTTTTGCAATTTCTTCCTTCACCCACTGATTAAGTATGTGTTGTTTAAGTTCCATATAGTAGTACCTGTACTGCATCTTATTAATTTCCACTTCATTTCATTGTAGTCAGAGAAAGTATTTTGTATGGTTTCAATATTTCTAAATTTGTTGAGATGTGTTCTGTGACCTAGAATGTGGCCTACCCTGGAGAATGATCCATGTGCATAGAAAATAATGTATATCCCATTGTATTTGGGTGTAATGTTCTGAATATGTTCATTAGGTCTAGTTCCCCTCATGTATTAGTCAGGATCTCTGTTTCTTTTTTAATCCTCTGTCAAGATGTTCTGTCTAGTGGTGATAATGGTGCATTAAAATCCCTCACTATGCTTATAGAATCATCTATTCTCTCTTTAGTTTGCCATTGTTTGTCTCATGTATTTTGGGGCACCTTAATTAGGTGCATAAATATTTGACTGTTCTTTATTCTTGATAGATCACCCCTTTTATTAATATTTAGTATCATTTTTGTCTCCTACAATAGCTTTGCATTTAATGTCTATTTGCCCATAATTAGCATAGACACTCCTACCCTTTTTTTCATTATTTTATGCATATAAAATTATTTTCCAACTTCCTCCTTCAACCTCCATGCATCCCTTGGTCTAAAGTCAGTTGCCTTTAGACATTATATAGATGGGTCATAGTTCCTTATACATTCTGCCAATCTATGTCTTTAGATTGGAGAGTTTAATCCATTAACATTCAATTTCATTATTGTCAAGGCAGTACTTAGATTAGTCATTTTTTCTTTGGGTTTATATATGTCATATTTTGTTTATATTTCTTTTTTTTTATCCTTTTAGTCACTCTTAATAATAATCTTCCTTTCTATTCTCTACTCCAGCTTTCCCTCTTCTGATTTTTCTTTTCAGCCTGCAGAACTTTCTTTAGTATGTCTTAAAAGGCAGGGCTCTTGTTGACAAATTCTCTCAATTTCTGTTTATCTGTGAATATTTGAACTCCCCTCATTTCTGAAAGCCTGCTTTGCTGGAAACAGAATTCTTGGTTGACAAACATTTTCTTTTAGCACCTTAACTATGTCATACCACTGCTTTCTCACCTCTATGGTTTCAGATGAATAATACGCATTTAATCTTATCAAGCTTCCTTTATATATGGTGGATCTCTTTTCTCTCGCTGCTTTCAGAATTATTTTTCTTGAGTGTTTGACAATCAGATAAGTATGTGTCTCGGGGCAAGCCTGTTAGTATTTATTCTGTTTGGAGTGTCCTGTGCTTCCTGGACATGTATATTCATGTCCCTCATAAGAGATGGGAAATTTTAGCCATTATTTCCTCCAAAACACCTTCTGCTTCCTTTTCCTTCTCTTCTCCCTCTGGGATGCCTATAATTTTTGTGTTTGTGTGTATTGTGTTGTCATACAATTCCCTGAGTCCCTGATGAAATTTTCTATTTTTTAAAATCTATCTGATGTATCAGTGCAATTTCAGATGTTCTATTTTCAATGTCACTAATTCTTTCCTTTGCCTGTGCAAATCTACTGTTAAGTGCTTCCAGCAACTTTTTAAATTCTTTTTTTTATTTTTAAATAATCTTTAGATTACATAAATGTTACATCAAAAATATAAGTTATTCTCATATACTTCACCCCTCCCCCCTCACACTTTTCCCCATTCACATCTTTCATTAGTATGGTACATTTCTTACAATTAATGAACACATATTGAAGCATTGCTACCTGCCATGATCTATAGTTTACATTATACTTTACATTTTGCATTGCAAAATTTTATAGGTTTTTGACAAAATATATGTTGGCTTGTATCTATCATCACAATGTCATGCAGGTCAATTCCAAAGTCCCTAAAATGTCCCATATTACACCAGGTCTTCCCTCTCCCTCTCCCAGAACCTCTGGTGACCACTGCCTTTATATAAATAATATGATATGAACAGACTGAATGTTTGAGTGTTGGGGACATATATTTAATGAGTATAGCACTAATTATAGGTTCAAATAAAAGAGGCAAAAGAGGCATATTTAGGAAAATTATGAATGAACCTAACACTCTTACACTGGGGAGACTAGTATATATGTAAAAATAAGGCTCACTGAGAGGGTGTTGAATTCCTAAGATTTTATGCCCTGCCTATAATGTCAACATGACTCTAGAGCTCTCAGGACCTCCACTGTTTGAGGCACAGTTTATTGTGGCAGTCAATGAGACCCTGCTGAAACTTGCATAAGCCTAAACTCTGGAATGACCTCCCAACTCACTTTGAAATCTCTTAACCATAAAAACATTTTTCTATTTAATATTTCCCGCTTTGGGTCAAGGTCTGTTTGCAAATGTATTACTAGTTGGTGATTGGTAATTATGTTTTAGTGCCAGTCAGGCTCATTCCCAGGAGTCATATCCCACACCATGGGAGAAGATAGTAAGCTTGTATACTGAGTTTGGTTTAAAGAAAGACCACATGTGAGCTAAATGAATGTTTTCAGGAGGTAACTCTTATGCAATATACAATAGTACACTGTTTCAATTACACAAGATAATGTTCATAAGTACAACCATCAATATCAAGAGCCTGGCCTAATTGTCTGTCCTCCTTTGCTAGGCAATGCCCATGTACTACATTAATAAACTGATGAAGAAAAATCACCTAATTATCTCAATATATGCAAAAATGGTATTGACAAAATACCATTTCACCAACCTATGTCAGTATCTTTCTGAGCACAGGAAGAATAATTGAGCTTCTTTGGGGGATTTGATGAGATAAAAGTGCCTGGACAGAATTTTTGGAGTGATGTTTCTATGATTTAATCTGCTTTTTGTCTGTTATTTTATTTTTTGAATTTGAAATAAAGTTTGAATTTTAAAAATCCCCCCAAATCATCTGATATTTCATACCTGATATTGATGGTGTAAGATATCATCTGCCCATAATTTTTAGTGAAAACAAGAAGTGAAGATTGTACAATACACCTTCAATGCCCTGAAACAGTGACCCTGCCCTGCCATATTTGCAAAAGAACATTCCCACCATTGTAGTTTTAACCACAGACCTACAAATCCCCAGAGTTCACCTGTTCCTTCCTAAAAACCAGGCTCCCAAGTTAACTACACCCCTTGCAACATTTTTCCCTTTCCTGTCAATCTCAAAATTAAGTGAATGATCTTCTGAGACCGTTGCATGATTGCATCATGGGCTGTGACATATTGAATTAAACACCCTGGGATGTTGTGCTTTCTTCCTTGTCCTTACAACGCTTTATTTATGAAGTTAGGGACCAGGGATATCCATGTGGCTTAACACAGGTGCAATGTGGGCAGGACTGCATATATTTCAAAAGTTTGCATCATACAAAGCACTTCCTGGTGCTTTGTCCATATGCATTTATGGAATTCTGCATGTCTGTTTACATATCAATATATATACCATCTTCCAGGGATCTGAAAAGATTTTCTGTAAAGCCCACCCAAGTTGTTAAATAGTTTAAGCTTTCTGGTCATGCAGCATCTGCCACAACTATTAAATTCTGCCATTTTGACAGGAAGTAGGCCAAGGTCATAAATAATTGATCCAAGAGACATTTGCTCCCCAAAAATCCATTATTTACAAAAAAGAAAACAGAGCAGATAGAGCCTCAGGACCATCGTTTTGGGGCCTCTGCTCAAACTAACACACCAAGAATTTAGTTTGTTATTCTAAACTTCCACTTACCAGATTCTCTTATTGGACTTCATGTGACAATTATCACACAACACATGAGAAATACCAAGAAGCCTGTTGCCATGATACCGTCTTTTTGTTTTTACAAACCATAAGCTTTCATGCTCAAACATAGTAACACAAAGTGGGATACAACCATGAACAAAGCTAAATGAAAAATCATGACACGAGAGTAGAATCAGATTTGTGGTTCAGGAGACTTGTAACTTCAAGCAACAGAAAACCCCTGTGAAAATTGCCCCAACAAACAAGAAGATTTAGGATTTCCCTTTGTTTCAATTTGCTAAAAGTTGCTGGGAGAAATATACCAGAAATTGGTTGGTTATTATGATGGGAATTTATTAGGTTAAAAATTTTAAATCTGCATTGTCAAAATGTCCAAATCAAGGCATCATCTGAGATGATGTCTTGCTGAACGTGGGCTGCTGGCAATCCTAATCTCCTGCCATGTGTCAAGAAACAATGGTGGTTCTGCTCTCTGGGTCTCTGCCTTCTTTCTAGGCTTACTTATCATCGAGCTCAGCTGTGGGTTGTCAGGCATA
>JAQZBX010075159.1:0-14637 GCA_029593785.1 Cabassous unicinctus
AATATAATATATATAATATAATAAATATATATCACAATCATGCAGTATTTGTCCTTTTGTGTCTGGCTTGATTCAGTGAACATCATGTCCTCCATGCTCCTCCATGTTGTCATTGCTTCAAAACTACTTTTCTTCTTACCACTGCATAATATTTCAGCATGTGTTTACACCATAATTTGTTTATCCATTCATCACTGACAGAAACCTGGGTTGTTTCCAGCTTTTGGCAATCATGAATAATGCCACTAAGTACACAAGTATGCAGATGTCCAATCATGTCACTGAACTGAGTTCTTCCACATATTTGCCTAGTAATTGTATTGCCAGGTCACATGGCAAGTCTATATTCAACTTACTTAGGAGTTGCCCAACAGTTGTCCACTATGGTTGTACCATTCTACATTCCCATCAACAGTGAATAAGCATTCATATCTCTCCACATTCTCTCCAATAGTTATTTTTCCAACATTTTAAAAATGGCCAGTCTAATAGGTGTGACATGAAATCTCATAGTTTTGATTTGCAGTTCCTAAATTGTTAGTGATGTTGAAAAATTTTTCATGTTTCTTCACCATTTGTATTTTTTCTAAGAACAATTGTCTTTTCAAGTCTTTTGCTCATTTTTTGATGAGATAGTTTGCCTTTTAATTGTTGAGTTGTATGGTCTCTTTATTTATCATGGATATTAAATCCTTATAAGATACATGATTACCAAATATATTCTCCCATTCATTTGACTGCCATTTCACCCCTTTGACAAAGTCCTTTGAGTTGCAAAAGTGTTTAATTTTGAGGAGGTCCCATTTATCTATTTTCTCCTTTGTCACTGGAAACTCCCGCTTCCAAGACAGAGGCTGGAAAGCTGATAGTCCTGTGGGGCTAATGGAGACAACATGTGCCACATCTGGGCATACTTTTGGCTCCTGTAGTTAAAGTCACCTGAAAGGCATCTGTCATTAAAGGGGGACATCAACAACAATAGAATCTAGGGTCCATGCAATATACAGTGGCTGTGATAATGGAACAGTTCAGTCCTGTAAAACTACAAGTCTTGGCAAATGCTTCTAATGCAGACTGGAGCCTGTGGCAACAAAATCTGTGATGAGGTGTTATGATCCCTGTGTTTTGGGCACACATACTACCTGAAGCAGACCCTACGTATGCTTCAGATGTGCTTTTAACCTATTTTGGGGGCTTACTGGAGACCAAGCATTTGACTACTGTCATACCATATGTAACTTTAAGACCAAAACTGCCCATCCTCACATGGGCACTCACTAATCCTACTAACAAAGTAAGCAGGCTCAACAAAGCTCCATCATTAAATAAAAATGACATATCCAATACCTAGCCTGACTGGGGCCTCAGGGAGTCAGCACCATGCATAAACAAATAGCTTTATAAGGGAGAGGTAAATGGCCTGCAGAAGCTGCTGCTGCCCTTCCCTTGGTTAACTGGGACCTCATGGTTTCAAAATCTTCCAGCTAATAGTAATACTTGTTTCACAGTTATGTCCACAAAATTCAAGGCTAATGTTTTAATTTTATGAAGGTTTCATGGTAGTATACCAGAAATAGGTTGGCTTTTACCATATGGATTTATTCATTTAAAACCTTACAGTTTTGAGGTCAAGAAAAATGTCCAAATCAAGGCTTCATTAGGTAATGCTTTTTCTCCCTGAAGAATGGCTGTCAGTAATTCTGGAATCCTCTCTCACATGGTGTATCAGTCAGGATTCTCTCAAAAAACAATATCAACAGGAGATATCTGTCAATAATATGAGATTTAAAATACATATATTTATTTTAAAAGATGCTAAGATTACATTAATGTTACACAAAAATTACAGGGATTCCCATGTTCCTCACCTCCCACACCTCCCATAACATCCCACAAAAACATCTTTCATTAGTGTGGCACATCACCTGCAATGGATACACACATCCTGGGGCTTTGCCACTAAACATGGACCATAGTTCACATTGTAGACCACACTCTCTTCCACACAGTTCTGCATGTTATATGTGATGTAAAATGGCTTATATCTGTCATTGTAGTGTCACTCAGGATAATTCCCAATTCCCAAAAAAGCCCCTGTATTACAACTGCTTTTCCCTTCCCTGCCCCCAAATTGTCCAGTGGCCACTGGCTCCACCTCACTGTTATAATTTCTTCCATTACTTGAATCACAATATATCTACAACAAAATACCAGTGAGTCCACTCTAGTCCATAGCTCTTTCCCCAATCCTGAGGAGTCTGGGATGCTGATGTCCACTCCACCTCCAAGTGAGATGGGGCTTATATCCCATGGGAATGATGGATGGGATTATCCTGCCTGCAGCTGTAGATTCTCTCAATTCACTGGGATGGCCATTGTCCATCATCATCTCCTCACCAGGTGACTTGGATGAGTCCATTGAGCTGTAGAGTAGGAGTTGCAGCTCCACTGAGATTCCAGCCACAGTTGGCACATGGACAGACCAAAGGCTCCAGTCTCTGGAAGTACACCTAGAAACTACAGCACCACATATAGGTTTGAATAGAAGGGACTGATGCATCATGTGCAGGGAGGACTTATTTAAGTCCAACCCTGTCACTCTCAGGAGCACAGATTCCAAAGTATAGCCCACTGATAAGGCATTACTCTTTGGAGGTATCCCCCCTTATATAGGACCTGGGTGTCTCCAGAGCCCTCAGGAGCCCTTCTGTGTGGGGTGATATCCACTTTGGTGTTCTATGAGATCCTACTGAGTAATATGAGATTTTATAAGAGTCTCTTATAAAAGATGCACAAGTCCAGGTTTGGCAGGCAGGCTGCAAACCAGGGGCTCTGATGAAAGTCCGAAGAAAATTCTTTGATGAGTTTCTGGGAGAAGTTGGCTGTCCAAAGACAATCTGGAAAATTCTCTCTGAATGTTGAAATCACTTCCCCTTTTAAGGCATTCAACTGATTGGATAAAAGCATCACCCATTGCTGATGCAATCTCCCTGATTGATGCAGATATAATCAGCCATCTATGCAGTAAACTCACTGGTGATCAAAGTCCATAAATGCTCTAGTATTACAATTAGCCCAGTGTGCTTGCTGGTCCAAATACCTGGACACGATTACCTGGCTGAGTTGACACATTAGCCTAACTATCACACATGACAAGGCACATGGAGGCATCTGTTGGTCTCTCACTCCTCCTGTGGGCTCCATTGCCCACAGTTTTCTGCTTCTTGGCTTTCTGCTTCTTTGATCTGTTGATTTCAGATTATGGCTTCTAGGCTTTCTCTCTCAGCTTCTGAGTGTTATTCTCTGTCTGTGCATTCCATAGCCTTCCATTTATAAAGGATACCAATAAGAGGACTAAGAGCCATCCTAGGTCATGGCTTACTAAAGAATCTAATTAAATGGTCCCATCTACAATAAGTTCATGTAATGGACCACTTTCAAGAACATATGTTCTAGGATTCATACTGTCTCATACTACCACAGCTAATAAAGTCCATTAGGCTACTGAGACCATCTGTTACAAGAATTGTCACCAAATAATTTAGACTAAATGAGGGCAGTCTGCCTAATGGGTGAAACTCTGTGCAGTCATAATGGCAGTGTAAACCATTCAAAACACAGCTTCCTACTACATGTTCACAATTCATTGGTCATTACAATGGGCAGAAAATATAGTCTAGCAACTGGCAATGATTAGACTATTAGAGGCTGTGCCATTTGGGGACAAGGACTTTGGAAAGACCTCATGAGCTGGAAAAAAGATCTATTCATCAACCATGTTGATGCCTATGGCAAAAGGCAATTAAAGCACACATCAAATTTCTATGCTGACCAAATGCACCCAAAAACTTGTCATAATTGCCTCCTAGATAACTACCAAATGGGGCATAGAATCACACCTCAAATGTGAAAGTGTGCCAAATCCAAAACACTCTGCCAGAGGAAGTAAAACCAAAGACACAACATAAGCATGTGAATTTGCAAGGAACTCTGATGATACAAGGTGTTGAACTGGGACCTACCAGCTGGACTTAGGCCCCATATGGGTGTAGAAACTCACCCACATAAAACAATTGACCCTAGACACAGATTCCTTTAATGTCTCCATGCTGTATGCAGAAATTCTGCCTATGGAACACGTTCCATTCATCCTCTAGAATCCAGGATGACTATTTTTGCCTTAGAGAAACATACGTGACTTTTATTCAAATACCCAAACACATTCCAATAAAATCAAGACACCTCATTTAGAGTGTAAGACACCAAAAAATGGGAACATTCCCATGGTATAAGAAGACCTTTCATGCTCATCACCCCCAAACAAATGAGACAAAAAATCTTTAAAACATAAAACTCAACAGTTACAACAAGACTTCACCATGGACATAAAAAAAGACAACCTACCATTTGGTATTGCATCTGAGAATATTTAGACATTCAACACTGCACTCCCACAAAAGGAAATACTGAGCTTAGAGAGTGTGTAAAACCAGGCAATCTTCTGAGTAATTTAGGCAGGCAGAGTCTCAAATTCAGTACACCTAACTGCTTTTGTTTATTTTGCCCACAGGGACATACTCCCTAGAGGTGGTTTGTGGTCTGGGCTACTGTACTATTATGCAAGAACTCCCCAGTTCCAACATGGTATTGCTACCCTCAGGTGCCTCCCTGTGGGGACCAGGGAAGAGGTGATAAAACACTGAGGTATTAGTGTTCCTGTGGTTACACCTGGATCCCCAACACTTTGGTACAGGTGAGCAACATTGTAGGCTATATCAAATGTGTTCAAGATGAACTTCCCTCCTTGGACTGAATGACAGAAGCCAAAAAGAGGGATAATTGACAGGGCAAAGTGTACCCATAGAAGTTGTGGCCTTGGGGCTTAGAGAGACAACCTTGGTGGCCATACCTGGGCATCCTCACCTCAAGGTTTTAGGCAAGGATAACTTCACCCCTGAAACATAAATTTCAGTGGTCAATAATATTGTTTTTTTCACTTCACAGGCTGGCTCACAGTGAAGGACAACCATAACACCCATGGCAACCAATGTGACAGGGTTTTTGCCAGAGCTACCAAACAGCAAATCTGCTGGCTCTGTTAGCATTTTAATCAAGATGATGGGCCATCTCTCCACATCATTCCAGCCCAGCTGTCAACATTGTGGTCTATACTAGCCTACCATATATGTGACTTACCATTGTGGGGAAACCACTCTATAGACAAGTTTGGTAAATTCCACTGGATGGGGGCGACATCTTTCAAAGCCCTAGGCCTCCCTGTAGAGAGTGTCCTAACCTTGGAGGAGAACTTCTCTTTCTGTATTATAAACATAAACAATGCTGTGCTCTACCTGGGAGAGGTTACTAATGGCTACTGTAACCTATAATGTGCTCTGATTCTAAGGATGGTTACTTTTGAGGCTTCGTTTAATGATACTGTGAACAACAACACTATTGAAGTATATTATGATACTGTGCAGTGTACAATGAGGGTTGCCTGAGTGAGGCATAGTGAATCTAGTATGTGGTGTGCCTCTGGGGTATGGGACAAGACAACACTTTTGGATAATCCTGCCAATGAGTAAATAATGGACTCACACATGTGTCTAATAGAAGAAATGAAATGAGAGTGGCAAGGTATAATCTATCTGATCACATTTGAACTAAAACTATTCTCAGAACCACAGAACTATTTATGAACTTTCTTAAGAAACAGATAAGTCAACAGGTCACAGAACAGTAGCCATCAAAAGTCATCTTAGTCCTTTGGGACATGACGAGAATCAGCAATAATTTTTGAGTTTTCACACAGATGTGCTGATATGTAGGCTCTCTTACAAAGAATATCTGAGATGAGCATATACAATTGCAAAAATAAGAATATAATTAATTGATTCATCAAGGCAGATTTTGAAAGATATTTTCCTGAAATAGTGTAAATATGACTTTATAAGTGGAAGATTTATGGTTCTTGATTGAATTTTCTTTCTTTTTTTATTGGAGCAGTTTTAAGTTTACAGAAAAATCATTCAGAGAATATAGAATTCCATGTACTTCCTAAAGAAATAATTTTCCATATTATTAATATTTTGCATTAGTGTAGAGCCTTTGTTACCATTGATGAAAGAGGATTATAATTATATTATTAACTATATCCACAGTTTGTATCATGGTTCAATCTTTATGTTCAGTTCTATTCTGGATTTCTATATCTTTCTATATTATATCTATATCTATATCTATATCTGTATCTATATCTATATATCTATATCTATATCTATATCTGTATCTATCTATATCTATCTATATATATATCTTTATCTTTAAATCTATATCTATTTATATCTATGTACATATAAAACAACTGAAAATTAATCATTTAAGTCACAGTATAAAGTTCAGTGTTATTAAATTCACAATGCTGTGCTACCACCATGAACATCCATTTCCAAAACTTTTACATCACCACAATATAAGCTCTTAACAATTGAGCATAAACTCTTCCCTTCTCAACCCACAACTCTACCACTAGTAGCCATTAGTATTCTAATTCCTGACTCCATGTATTTGACTCATCATTTATATATGTATGTCCTATAAGTGAGATCATACTGTAGTTGTCCTTTGGCATCTGGCTTATTTCAGTAAATGTGTTGGTTTCAAGGTATATCCATGTTGCAGCAAGTATTAGAACTTAATTCTTTTTTATGACTGAATATATTCTATTGTATGCATATACCACATTTTTTTTATCCATTCTTCTTTGAATAAACATTTGTGTTGTTTCTATCGTTTGGAAATTGTGAATACTGTTATTATGAATGTCAAATATTGGGGTGCAAATATCTCTTAGAATCCATGCCTTCAATACTTTAGGATATATATATAAAACAGTGAGATTGCCAGAACTTATGCTAATTCTATTCAGTACTTAACTTTCTGAGGAATTTTGTTTTCCACTATTCTGGCACCATTTTTCATTTTCACTAACAGTATATGAATGTTCATATTTCACCACATCTTCATCAGCACATATTTTCCATTTTATAAAGACCAGATATTCTAGTAGGTGTTATCTCTCCTTGTGGTCTTGATATGTGTTTCCCTAATGGCTAATGATGTTGATGATCTTTTCATGAGCTTATTGGTTATTTGCATACCATATTTGAAGAAATGTCTATTCAAGTCCTTTGCCCATTTTTTATGCTTGTTTGACTTTTTTGTCCTTGAGTTGTAATTGTCTTTTATATATTCTAGATATTAAACACTTTGCAGATATGTGGTTCCCAAATATTTTCTCTAGTTTTCTTGGTTATCTTTTCACTAACATAAGTGTCCTTTGATTCACAAATGTTTTTAATTTTTTGAGACCCATTTATTTATCTTGTATTATCTTCGCTTTTGGTAAAAAGTCTAAAAAACGATTCAGAAGGTTCTGAATGATAACATATGTTTCTTCTTGGAGTTGTATAGCTTTAGTTCTTATATTTAGATCTTTAATCCATTTTAAAAATTTAATTTTTCATAAGGTGTGAAGTATATATCCACTTTCATTCTTTTGTACATGGATATCCAGTTATCCCAGCATGATTTTTGAAGACTTTTTTTTTTCTCCACTTATGAGATTGTCACCGTTTCTAAATAGCAGTTTACCCTAGATGTGAAGCTTTACTTATGAACTTTAAATTCTATCCTGTTGGTCTATATATCTGTTCTTGTGCCGGTAACAGACTGTTTTGAACACTGTAGCTTTGCAATAAGTTTGAAAACTGGGAAATGTGAGTCCAGCAATATCTTTTTCATGTTGGTTTTAGCTATTTAAGTTCTCTTACCTTTCTATATTAATTTTATGATTGGCTTACCCATTTCTACAAAGAATGTTTTTGAATTTTGGGAGTTATTCTATCAAATCTGGAAATAATTTTGAGTAGAATTGACATCATAGCAACCTTTAGTCTTTCAGTGCATTTCATAGAATGTCTTTCCATTTATTTAGGTCTTCTTTAATTCATTTCAGCAATGTTTGGTAGTTTCTGTTCATGTTCTTTCTATCATCAGGAAAATCATAAGGAATTGTTCTTCTCTGTAGTTTCTGAGGGATTTATCAGGAAATAGTGCTGGATTTTAACAAGTGCCTTTTATTTCTCAAGTAAGTGTATTATGTGGTATTCTCTTCATTCTATGCGTATTGTGTATATTGTTAATTCATCTTCTTATGTTCAACCTTCCTTGCATTCTTGAAATAATTCCCATTGGATGATAGTGCATAATTCTTTTAAATTACCATTGGATTTATTTGCTAGTAATCTTTTTTAGACACTATATATTTTAATGTTTTAATGAGTTAACTCTGGAATGCAACCCATGAGCTATCTGATCCTATAGTTTCTAATCAGTTAGTAATATGAGCAAGACTACTGTGAGTGCCAGGAAGCAACAACAACAACAACAAAAAATCAAGGCGAAGGTAATATTTTATAGTCTGAAAATTGCCTTTATGTTGGCTAGCACTCTCCTTCAGAGATTAGCCTTCTTACAAAGATCAACCAGAGGCAAAAAGCACAGTGTATTCTCTCCTTTTTTTCTGAGCATGTTTCCTGTGCTTGAGCTCATATCCTTAGACATTTCCTGATTTACAGGGTTCCAAAAGGCACCTCTTCTTTCTAAGTAAGCTTTTACACCAGGTAAGTTCAATTTAATTGTTTCTTACACTGATATAGCCCTCTGCAACCTGCTTCTGCTTTCAAGCTAAGCTATGTAAGTGTGATCCTGAAACTAGGTCCTGGTTCAATCCTTCAGGCTGACAACAGATATTTCCAAACATATGTGTCCCCCAAATGTAAATAGGTTTTACTCTGCCCCCTTTGGAAGGGGTCCAGGGACCCACACCAAGAATATAGGTTGGCTCCACACCTGGTTGAGGAGGGAATGTAGAAAGAATCTGCAATAGCACAACATGCTTTTCCAACTATTTTTATGTTGAGTTTTCTTGATACAATGTTTGCCAAGTTACTATGACCATTTAACTGTTTCCTGGAGCTATGAGAAGTCTCTATAAATTTTTGCTACAGGTTCAAAGATTTTGTGGGGGAACAGAAACCTGGAGAATCATATGCTGTCCTCTTATTTTGTTGTAACTCTCTTTCCTCTTGTTCTTATTTTAAATACTTCCCTGTGCTAAGATTCTCAGATCTTATGACTGTTGAAATTAATATATATCAATAGAGTTAGAAAATAAAATGAAAATATGAATATGAGCATCCACTGTTTCAAAATACAGTGATATGTCAATTTCCTCAACCATGATATTCTTTATAGAAACCATATGTTGTCATGATTGTTTGCACTTTATTTGTGGATCTTGTTGATTGAACCTATTTGGTTCTTAGTATCATCTTATTAATTTCTATTTTGTTGGCAGGGAGACAACAGAATATCAGCACTATACTAAT
This sequence comes from Cabassous unicinctus, assembly GCA_029593785.1. Taxonomy (NCBI): domain Eukaryota; kingdom Metazoa; phylum Chordata; class Mammalia; order Cingulata; family Chlamyphoridae; genus Cabassous; species Cabassous unicinctus. The sequence goes on from JAQZBX010075159.1 coordinate 9,453, forward strand.
GAATGAGTGCAATAATGACCAAAAAAATCTGAAAATATTAATAAGATATGGAACTAAAAAAACAAATATGGGTGTAACAGTGCAATTCATATCAGAATATGTAAAGTGAAATGAGTCTAAATATGGGTATTGACTCATCCAAATCTATTAGAGGACAACTTAACAATGCATATGGCATTAGGCTTGTCTTCACAATTCAAGAGTCACAGCCATTATCCTAAGACTGTGAAAAGAAATAATAAAATGCTGAGGGTTTTATTAAGTGAATATTTATGAATCTTTCTCACTTGTAATTTATAGCTCTCAGATGCTGTCTCCACCCTTTCTCTCAAGTCAATTTTTCCAGTTTATAAGTTCCATAGGTAAAATTATCCACCCATGTTTATCTTCTAAAACTCTAAATCACAGAAAACTCTTAATCATAGGATAGCCCTCTCTTACACAGAAAAGATTTAGCATCACTAGGATAATTATATGTGCACAAATGCAAACACATTTACACATTTGAATGTAACAATGGAAAAATAATTTTCTTTGAAGTGAAAAGGCTATTCAAAATACCCCAATTTGACAGACTCAGAATGATATATGAAGATTATATATGCATGAAAGAAGAGAGTGCAAAATGCAAAGGAGAGGAATAATGAGAAAATAATAAATTTCTCAGACTTTGGAAATATTATGACTGAATAAATTAATAGCAGAAGAGGAAATTATTGTGGAGAAAAAATTATTGTGGAAAAAACAGAACAAAATAGATGCAACACAAATATAATGAATTAAATTGGTAGTATCTGGTAATAATGAGAAAACATGAAGTGGGTGATGATGATTACAAATGAATATTAACTTTTTATTCATAAGAAAAACATGTTCTTTAATTTGAATTGAGATACAGAAAATAAATATTAAAAACTTACACATATAATATTAACCAGGAAAATATTAATGAGAATTGATGAACAAAAAGTCAGGAACTTTTCACTTTATTTCACTCTTCAATGCCCACTTGCCCTGTCTTAAGATATGACATAAATAATGTGACTATGAGAGATCCACATCTACAAGTAACTAAAATGAGGAACCAGTGTGAGATCCATACAGAAAGGATATAATGTAACAGTTCAGATTAGAAAAGGTGGTTATGAAGATAAGAAGATTACTAGAAAAAAATGGAAATTCATAGATTTGGATATTTCAAGAAATTATGAAGTTAAATAATTTGTGTGTATGTAAAAGACATACCAAAATATCAGAGTAATATATAAAATATCCTATATATCATTACTAAACTTTGTTTACCTCAGGAAACATATGATCTAATATTACAAACTTGAATATAATAATTAATGACAATGAGCTTAAAGGAGAAGCAACATGGGATCGATCATTCTTGATTTGAAGAAAATATTTCAGTTCCTAAAAACTTTATTCATGATAAAAACTTTTATCTAATATTTAGAAAGCAGTATTCTGATTCTGTGAACAGTATTAAAAGGATGTTGTACTAGTTCATGCATCACAGAATTTAAAATACAGATGTTGGAAGCACTCATTAGATGTGGAATCAGACAAATAAAACCAAATCTTTATTAGGCACCAAAGGAAAGCAAGAAATGGAAAATTAAATATGTATGAATGGAAATGAAGGAGTAACACAATAACAGCATAAATAATATTCACTAAGGTGAAAAATAAGCAGCAGGTATAGTGAGAATATTATTTGAAACAAGTTTGAGAAGTCAATTGGATTAAAATATTAACAAAGAAACATGAAACATTTAAAATAGCAACAAAACATAGAAAATGAACTTTGAAAATACTACATAATAAAATGAAAAACATATATAGCAGAGATTTGTTAGATCTTGTGGAAAAAATAAAAAAATCCATTGAAAGTAATGAAATTAATTACTGGAGAAATAAACCATATTTATTGGAAGATAACATTATAATGATGTGAATTATATTCATTTATTAAAACACACCTAATGAAAAATCCCTGTAGACTTTCTATGACAAAAATTAAAAAGCTTGCCCTAAATTTCATAAGAAATCTATATACCATAAGCACTCTTAGGAAATAAATAATTAAAAAGAATTCGTTTATGGATATTGTTTTTCTAAACATAATTGTAATAAAACATTGTGGCATGCAGGCAAACTATGACAAGTAAACATACAACAGAATAGAGGGTGTGTTATGAATACTCAACAAATTAAAGATAGAATGAGGAACTGCAATAAGAATAACATTTCTACCTGCAACCTACACAAAACCAAGTTTTTGTACATGAAATAGTAAAATGATGAAATCAAATTTATAATATGTTTGAAGACATTTTCAGATGCTTGAAGGAATTGTTTTGTAAAGGGGAGAAGGATAAGGATCTGGAGGCAGAGACAAAGAAGTGGAGAAGGAAGTGGAAGAGGAGGAGGGGGAATAGGTTAAAAAATACACACAATGGAAACATATTTGTGAACTTAATTGCACTAAATAATTTTTTTGTCTAGAAATAATTCAAGAGCATCAAATCTGAATATTTGGCTCCCCAAACCCAGGAGGAATGAAAATTGGGTGCAGTTTGTAGATTTTCTTGTGGCAGAGAACGTAGACTCACCGTATCCAGCTGAAAGGGCTGTGGCACCCTCAACTCCATCACGTTGAAGCAAGAGAAGAAGCATGCACTCTCTTTTGGGCAGATTCACCCTGCCCAAGTTAAAGTGCTGTGGCACTCTTGATACCAAAGTGCCCCAGGAAGGAGAGGAACCATGGACAGTCTGAAAACTCTTTCTTAAGTGAGTGTGGGCTGAGTCACCCTGCCCAACTCAGGCAACCCAGCATAGATTGTGGCAGTTGAATACAGAATTCAAATCTCAGTGGCTGGGAGTTGTGCAACAGTTTTACCCTAGATAGGCTGGAGGTCTCAGGTTCAACTATACCCCCACCAGGAACTAAGTCAGATGAGAAATGAAAGCACAGAATAACCTTAGGGCAGCAGGGAGCAACGGATAAAGAGTACTACCTGCCAGCTACTTTAGGATAGACTAAATTGTGGGAGATATCAAAGGAGAGATTAGAAGCCTTTAGTGTCTCTTCTCCAGAACACATTTGAATTGATCTACACTCGTTTCATAAATCCCCTGAGCTTGTTTTGACTAGGAAACCAGAGCTGTGAAGGTGGCCACTAGGTGGCCACTTCTACCAAAATTAGCACTCCAGGAAATAACAACTAGAGAAGACAAATGGAGTATTAAAAATATACAGATGAAAATTTAATAAAAATAAACAGAACAGACAAACATTCACAGGGTAGGAACAGAAGAAGCTTAGCAAAAACCCAATGAATAAGAAAGCTAAAGAGAGAAAGGCTAAAGGCTAAAGAGAGAAATTGAGCACAGAATAAACACACACAAAAGATCCAGATGCCAAGATACCAGCTAAAAATTACAAGCCATACTGAGAAACAGGAAGATATGGCACAGCCAAAGGAACAAATTAAACATTTAGGCAAAACACAGGATTTGAGACAACTAATCATAGATATCCAAACAAATTCCTTAATATTCAATGCGATGGTTAAAGTCATTAAGGATGTTAGGAAGACACAGGGTGAACATAAAGAAGAATGAGAAAGTTTGCAAAGAAAAGTAACAGATCTCATGTGAATCAAAGACACAATGAAAGTGATTAAAATACTTTGGAGGCATATAATAGAAGATTTGAAATTGTTGAGGACAGAATAAGAGGCCTGGAAGAAAGACCATCAGAATGTGAAAAGACAGCAGAAAAGAAAGAGAAAAGAATGGAAAAAATGGAGCAAAGTCTCAGGGAATTGAATGACAAGGTGAAACGCACAAGCATATGCATTGTATATGCACATGGAGAAGAGAATGGAAGAGAATAGAAAAGGGCCAGAAAAATTATTTGAGGCAATAATGACAAAAATTTCCCAAGCCTTATGAAAGATATAAATATCAATATCCAAGAAGGACAATACACTTCAATCAGAATAAATCTACATAAACCTAGCCTGAGGCACTTAATATTCAGAATGTCAAATGCCAGAGATAAGAGGATTCTGAAAGCAGCTAGAGAAAAACAATTCATCATATACAAGGGATTCTGAATAAGACTAAGTACTGATTTCTCCTCATTAACAATGGAGGCAAGAAAGCAGTGCCAGGATATATTAAAGGTTCTGAAAGAGAAAAACTGCCGTCAAGAATTCTTTATCTGGAAAAAGTGTCCTTCATAACTGAGGGTGAGTTTAAGTTCTTCAAAGGCAAATAAACTAAAAGAGTATGCCAACAGGAGACCCTTCATTTCTGTTTTTTTTTTTATTTTTTATTTGTATCTTCTTTCTTTCTTCTAAGTCTAGCTAAGGTTTTTTAAAATTTTTTGATCTTTTCAAAGAGTTAACATTTGTTCTGATCATTCTCTCTATGCTTTTTTTCTCAATTTCATATATTTCTGCTTAATCTTTGTTATTTCTTTGCTTCTGCTTCCTTTGGGTTAGTTTGCAATTCCAAAGTTCTTTTTATAGTTCCTGCCTTTCATTAGTTAGGGTTTTGATTTTATATCTTTTTTATTGTAAGCCTTGAGGGCAATAAATTTTCTTCTCTGCACTGCTTTTGCAGCATCCCATTGGTTTTGATATACTAATTTATTGTAGTCTCACTTCCATTCATCTCAAGATATTGACTCATTTCTCCTGTGATTTCTTCTCTGGCCCACTGATTAAGTGTGTGTTGTTTAACCTCCATATATTAGTCAGTTATCCCTTTCTCCGCCTGTTGTTGATTACCAAATTCATAATATTTTTATCAGAGTGTGTTGCATAATTTCTATCTTTTTAAATTTAATGGGACTTGTTTTGAGACATAACATAGAGTCTCTCTTGGAGAAAGATCCCTGAGCACTTGAGGAGAATGCAGAAACTGCTCTTTTGGGCTGCAGTGTTCTATATATGCCTGTGAGGTCTAGTTCATTTATCATATTAGTTGAGTTCTCTGTTTCCTTATTGATCCTTTGTCCAATTGTTCTATCCAAAGACGAGAGTGTTATATTGTAGTATATAACTTAGCTGCAGAGTTATAAACCCCATGGCACTGGCATAAAGATAGATATGTCAACCAATGGAATAGAATTGAGTGCTCAGAAACAGATCCACAAATTTATGAC
>JAQZBX010075160.1:0-14639 GCA_029593785.1 Cabassous unicinctus
TACCTTAAATACCTCATACCACTTTCTTCTTGCCTCCATGTTTTCTGATAAGAGGTCAGCACTTAATCTTACTGATGTTCCCTTACATGTGATGCTTTTCTTTTCTTTTATTGCTTTCAGAAACCTATCTTTATCTCTGATATTTGTCATTCTAAATAGTAGCTATCTCAGAGTAGGTCTATTCAGATTTATTCTGTTTTGGGTGCATTGTTCTTCTTGTATATTGATATTTATGTCTTTCATAAGGGTTGGGAACTTTTTGGTCATTATTTCCTCAAATGTTCTTTCTATCCCTTTTTCAGTCTCTTCTCCTTCTGGGATACTGATAATGTGTATGTTTATGCATTTCACTTTGTCATTCAATTCCCTGAGACCCTGGTCCATTTTTTCCATTCTTTTCTCTTTCTGCTCTCCTGTCTTTTCAAGTTCAGATATTCTGTCCTCAGTATCACTAAATCTGTCTTTGATCAATTCCAATCTGCTGTTATGTGCCTGTAATGTATTTTTCATCTCATCCATTTTGCTTTCATTCTCATAAGCTCTGTTATTCTTCTTTGCAGGTTGCAGGCTTTCAAATTGTTCTTTATGCTCATGTAGTGTCTTCTTAATATCCTTTATCTCTTTAGTCATATTTTCCTTTAACTATTTGAATTGATTTAGGAGATTTGTGTTATTATCATTGATTAGTTATCTTAAATCCTGCATCTCATCAGGATATTTTGTTTGTTCCTTTGTTTAGGCCATCTCTTCCTGTTTCCTAGTATGGTTTGTAATTTTTTGTAGATGTTTAGGCATCTGAATATCTTGGTGAATTTACTCTGATGGCCAATTTCTCTCTCTCGCCTATTTCCCCCTCTCCCCCATGGCCCTTCTTTAATTTTTTGGTTTAACCTATTCTGAATCTTTAAAATTGCCCAGCTTAAGTAATCAAAATTGGGTCAGGGACTGACTAAAGCAATGCAGATGTTTTTTCCAGGAGTTCAGGATAAGAGAAACCTAAAAGCACTTTTTCTCCTTGCAGTTTCCCATCTGGCCAGCAGGTGGCACTTGTCTGCAAGCCTTTCCACAGAGGTGTTTCTTTAAACTTCCACTTGCCTGTGCTTCTGGTCTGGCTAGAACCAAGATTCAAAGGCTCTGCTGGCCAAATTCACTGAAGAGATACCACTCTTTGCCCTCTGCCACACCCTCCCTCTTCCCAGGGAGGAAAACATCTGTTCCCCTCACAATCAGCTGTAAGGAGCTACAGGTTTTATCCAGGCTGCGCACCTTGAGGGTGGGGGCTGTGTCCCTTTTGCAGCTGCCACAGGGGGTTAGTAACTCATGGTTGTCATTTCAGGTTCTTTGTCTTTCTGTTCCTTGCCCTCCTGGGGGTTGCACTGCACTGTCTTGGTCAGCTGACCCCCAAAGCAGCTCCCTTGGACAGCTTTTTGCCTTTCTCTATTGTTCTTGTGAAAGAGTTCAGTCCTGCCTGCCTACTCTGATGCCATCTTCCCAGAAATCCCCTGAACACATAGTTTTATCTACAAGGACACAAAAGGCTGTGAAGAGTCTCAGGGTCAGCATCATAATCATCAATTGTTATTTTGGCAATTGTGGAATCTCTAATTGAAAGAGATCTGATTGGCAAAATGTCAGCTAATATGGAATGAAGGGAATACAGGGAGAGAACTGAATTAACATTTATTGAGGTAGTATAGTAGATGCTATAGATACATAAGTACAATTAATTCTCACAGCAACTCTCTAAGATAGATATTATTATTCCCAATTTTCAGATAAAGATATTGATTGTGATTCAGAGATGTGAGGTAATTTGCCCAAATTCCTGTTAAGAAAAATTATCCAAAACCTGAAAATAAGGCAAAAAGATGACAGTAGATCCTTTCACTATCATACTGAAGATTTATCTAACTAGAGTCTGTCTTAATTTGCCAAGGTAGCTTTGACAAATACCATGAATTGGTGGCTTAAACAACAGGAATCTATTATCTTGTGATGTAGCAGTTTGAGATTCTTTTATGAATCCCAGAAAAGGATTTATGGTTTTTTAACTAATCTATTCCTGTGGGTGGGATACCCTTTAATTGCATTCAATTCAGTTGAGGGTCCTTTGATTAGATTACTTGATAAGATCAATTTAGGGCTTTTGACTGGAGTACATTAGTGAGGCGTGAGCCAGCTTGGATCTCCACCCCCTTGCTGGGTCCGATATAAATGGAGACACACAGAGAGACAGACATAGACACAGATCTAGGAAGCTGCCATATTTGTCCAGCCATGTGAGAGAAAGGACAACAGTTTCACCCACAGCTGAGCTGCAAGGAGAGAAGCCCCTGAGAGGCTCAAGGACTTGAGGACCAGGGAGAGATGAACCACAAGCCTGATAGCTTACAGCTGAATTTGGGAAGAAAGCAGAGCCACTGAGACTGAGAAAGGTGGCCTGGTAAGAGACTAGCCTATGCCAGGTTTTTCTACAGCTGCAGAAAGGTGGAGAACTCATCAGAGATCGGTGGCCATTTTGCTTTCCCATGTGGCAACTGACTTTGGTGAGAAAGCACCTCTTATGGTACCTTGAATTGGACTTTTCACAGCCTTGGAACTATAAGCTTTTACCTCAAATAAATCCCCTTTATAAAAGCCAACATGTTTCTGGTACTTTGCATCAGCAGTCCTTTGACAAACTAAAACACATAGTTTTAGGGGTTAGAAGTTCAACATCAAGGTACTGAAAGAGCTTGCTTTCTTCCTGAGTCTGCAGCATTCAGCACTCCTCTTTTACATGGCAATCTCTCTTTCCTTATGTCTGCTCTTTTGTTTTCCACTGATTTCTGGCTTCTATTACTACGTCTAATTTCCTTTGCTTATAAGGACTTCAGTCATAATGGATTGAGGCATATCCTGACTCAAATTGGAGATATTATTCACAAATAAATCCACACTCACGGGACCGGAAGTTAGGACCTGAAGATCCTATTTACAAATGAGTTCACACCCATAGGAGCACAGATTGAGACTTGAACATGTCTTTTGTAGGGTACATGATTCAATCCCCCACAGAGCCCAAGGATTATTAATTCTCTAGGGGGATGTACCTTTGTTTATTTTAGTGTTTACTATTGATTACGACCACATTTACATTAGGTACTTCACTTTAGACTCTATGAAGTTATGTTAACTTGTAGATTTTTGTCTGATAATAAGGCAAATGATTTCTGTCCAGTAGAAAATATAACTCCAAAGGACATTTCAATGCTAATCTATCTACCTTTGATCATTATCTATGCAGCCTAACCAATTCTTGAACCAGTTTTACCATCATCCTAATTGTTTCCTCATTAATGGGTTAAATTTATTTTGACATGTGTTCATTGTATAGTTGTATGACAGTCCATTTTTAACTTATTAAAAATTATCCTTTGACATTCCTACAGCTAATAAGTGGTGGAGCCAGTATTGAAGCCTAATCTTCAATTCCAAAGCCCATGCTCTTTCTCCCATACCCACTCTATTTGGCCATCTTCAGTACACTTCATTATTGAAAATCCATACTTAATTAAGGATTTAGTTCTCCAAAGTGGGGGAAGAGGAAAACTCAGCTTAGGAAAACAGTCTCAGTTTTTATTTATCTGAGAGGTAGAAACTTAATATGGAGAAATCCCACCTCTAGATGTATGTCTCCTCACACCTAGAGGCCCATCACTTTCTTCCCCCCCCCACAACTTCTTCCCCCCATAAGTCTCCCCAACTACTGCCTAATAGAGGGATAAAATAGATTATCCACAACTGTATACTATATATATACAGCTTCATAGTCTGGGTTGTATTGAATGTGTATTGTAAATGAGTAGAGTCAATATCCTTACATATTGTTTTTATCACCATTTCTACCTGGCCAGTTTCAAACTCTACCCTGAATCCCTATAACCCAAGGCATTTTACAAAATAGTTCTATTCTGTAAACTCCAAGAACATATACTCACAAACATATACCATAAAACCCCACTCACTCAGTCTAGTAAGAGAGAGTGGGACTGAATTATTGAAAATATGGAGTTGTGAACTCTTTTTAAAGAATTAAAGTAGCATTATTTTCAAGTACGTATATGCTGGTACTTCAGTTATGAAACTATGCCCCGTATTTGTCCTTGGGGACTTAATTAACGGGTAGATAAAAGTGGTATGTAATCAGCTTATCAACAGAAGGAAGAAATGAGCATTTCTTATGTGATTGCAAAGTTTATTCTCTTAAGCAGGTTATACAACTCCTACTTTCCTTATAATCTTTTCTAGGTTCTCAATTAAGACAGCATATTCTTCATAACAAACATGAATAAAGCTCCTTTCCAAACAGTTTCAAATCCAAAGCAGAGAGATTTGAACGAAGGAAGTTTCAGTCCTTTTACATTATTTTTTCCTATAGGTTATTTCAATTAAAGAAGCTTATTGGCTTAGTCCACATCTCTGGTAACACCATCTTGAAACAAAATGTTAGGCAAGAATCTCCTGGAAACTGGTAACTGGTGGCCAACACCCTTTTATTCAGAAAAGGGGGGTTACTGTTGTACCAGCCGGAGCCCAGTGGACACAGGCGGGTAGTTTGGCAATGCTGTCTGCTGATGCTAATTATCCTAGTCGAGCACTTCCCTTCTGGGGAAGTAGGAGGAGAGAAATTGATGCCAAGTTCTTGCACAAGGTCAAATGTTTCTGGAGGAAGGGAGCTGGGGTTAAATTAGTAGTCAGAATGCAGTAGGAAGCTGGGTGGAGAAACACAGGCTGGAGTGAAAAAAGTCTGGAAATTCAAACGGAGATAGCAGTAAAAAGTAATTACTAACACATTTCCCAGCTTGGAACGCCAGCCACATCCCACACCAGGGCCAGACTCAGAGCTGTTCTGTTCCAAGGAGGTTGGAGCAGTCTCAACAGCAGGAGAGGGCCAAGGGAGCCAGCCATCCCTCTCTGGCTTTAGAGCTGCACACCCGGAAAAGTGAAATTCACCTTGAAATAGAAAATAAGGACATTTCTGCTTAAATTCTCCACTATGATAGGTTATCAGTGTGCCCATCCTTTAAGGATTAATCAACAGCAAAAAAATATAATCAAAATCAAAACAAAGGAAAAAGAAGCCTTGTAGGGAAATGTAAGCCTTTACAAACCTAAAATATCTCCCTTCTTCGCTGTTCAGCAACATCACTGAGAGAAAGTGTTTGTGGGAGTAACAGAGCTAAAGAGAAGAGGAGGAGAAGGGAAAAAAAAAATGGGGAAAGAGAAGCATAGTTCTCCGGTGTCAAGGAATCCGTGATTGGATTGAATGTTTTGGATTGACTGTTTTGACAGTTGATTTTAATTTTTTCCCCCTCCAACTTCAGAACCATGACAGACAATTGCTGAATATCAAGTTGATGAGTGAATACGTCATCTGATCTGGTTGCCTTAACAACTAAAATAGCCCAAATGTTAAGACAGTCAAATAAGATGGATTATTTTTGATACAATCTGTGGGTGGTTGACCCAGGTATTCTCAGCCTAATCACACATCTAAACACAGAGGCTATATCAACAGATGCAAAAGCAGCCAGCAGACAAGTGAGGAATCCGTCAGTCACCTGGATGCCTCATCTGCCTGGTGTCTCTGTACAGCGTGCTGAGAAAGCTCTGAATTGCTTCCGGGTGCTGGATGTCACAGGAGACAGCCAGCCTTAAAAGCTAGGAATTCTGAACTTTTCAGTTTCTCACAAACAGACAGGGTCTATTTTATAATAGAAAAACAGATTTCCCCAAATCACTGTGCACTGAAACATGCATGAATGTCAGCAGATGATGCCAACTGTGGCATCATTTCAGGGGGAATTTATGTGGTGTAAACCAAGGGAATACTAATTTATGATATTCTTTAAACATCTACAGATAATTGTAGTGTTGTATCCTAGACCAAAAAGAATATTAAATCTCTCTCATAATTGGATTTGCTATTTGGGGGATTTCCTGATGATGAGGGAAAGGAAATTCATTTTAGATTAAAAAATTTTTTGGAATTAAAATTTTCAGTCACCATATTAGGTGCCTGTCTGAATTCAGCCCAGCACAGTGGAGAAATGGATGCCTTTAGTCTACTTTTGGTAGACTAAAGGCATCCATCAGGTACCAAAAGTTCCTAAAGCTTCACTTTTTGTTGTTGTTGTTGGAAAGGTTTTTTTCTTTTGAGTTCTAAAAAAATTGCTATTTGATAGCTTGGTGGTAATATAGTCTATGTTGAGAAAATAGGAATTGATTAAGAAGTGAGAGACTGTGAGAGACTGAAAATGAGTGGGAAAAAAAAGCTTACAAAGCATTTACAGTGTAATTTTCCAATACAGGTTTCAGTAGATACCACATGCAGTTAGAAATAGATGCATTTTCAAGGCTTTATTATTGAACAAAGAATAGTTTCTGACTTTCCCCTTTTAATAAGAATCCAAGAGAATATAATGATAAAATATATATATATCAGCACGGAATTTATTTGAATGTCCAATTGCTTGCAACTTGAAAGATTTAGTCCCTACTCTTGGGGGTCCTGACATAGGTAGCATGTAGTAGAATGTTTAGGAAGAATGGTTGCAATAATTATTTATGGAAACAAAATGTTAGTCTTTAAATATCACTTTGCTAGATTAATTACCATGATGTTAACTTGATATACTGATTCCTGAAAAATGAACCTGTGGATACATGCAAATGAACCTGTTTAAAACATATCACACCTTCTAAAAACACTGTATTTTATAATACCTTTTACTTTTCTCATTTTAATTGATGTGCATCACAATAATTTGGACATAGATATTTGTATCAGACTATGCTGATGAATACACAGCCATGTTGATCATGCCTGCCTTTTTCTTCCAGTTTAAATTGCTAAGAGCTGAGCTTTTCTTTACACAAGAATGGTCACTAAATGAACGAGAAAAGGATGTGACCCAAACGTAGACAATCCACATTGAGTCCTGCAAATTATCCCTTACTTGGGAATTTTAACCAAGAAATTCCTGAAGAATAAGACAGTGGTGGGATCTGACATTGAAATGTCTTGATATGGAAAGAAGCTGGAGATGTCGCAATGCTAACTCAAATTTTAAGAGAGCAAAACCCATGAGTTAGCAGAAGTGAATAGGAAAGGACCGAGAGAGGGCAGGAGGTGAGCAGGTGAGCAGGGTAGGAGTGAGAACCTGCAAGGTGGAGAATGGCCAAGTCAGAAAAATAGGAGAACACTAGAGTGAGACTCTGTGACCTCCTGCTGCTCAGGTCCCTAGGATCTATCTCCCATTCTGGGGCAACTGCAAATCCTGCTCTTTTCGGCTGACAGTTTGTTTTTTCTTGGAAACCCTTGGTAACACGAGTGCGTCTCTATTCCTTGCATCCAAAGCAGTTTAACTAAAAAATATTTTTATCATCCACTTTGCTACAGAGGAAATAGCATCAAAATGAAACTATAGTTGATAGTCACACAGGTATGAAGTGGTATAGCGAAGACAACTGCCCAGATTTTTCTAGAAGCGGAGCTAATTCCAGTTTCCCACACTATGGCAGTTTAAAGACATGGCCTCCAAATCCTTTGACACCCTTCCATCAAGAGGTGGCATCTATGTCCCTTCCGCTTGAATCTGGGTGGGGGCTTGTGATAGCTCCAACTAGTAGAAAGTGGCAGAAGTAACACTGCATGATTTTTGAGCCTGCGTTAGTAAAGGTCATGCAGCTCTACCTGCCCTTTTGGAATGTTTGAATGTTTGACTTTGGAACCCAGCCACCATGCTGTGAGGAAGCCTAAACTAAATCAACATGAGAGACTGGTGAGATTCTGAGACTACAAGAAGAGAGAGAGCGAGATGTCTGGCCAGCCCCTAGCTGCTCCAATCCTCCCTTCTCTTCCCCCACTCCACCCACCGTACCCCCAACTATCCCAAGTCCAACTACTGTCTGACCCACCCAGTTGAGAACTCCCCAATTTCCTGACCCACAGAAACTATGAATAAAATGATTGCATTTTAAACTAACTTTTGAACATTGCAATAAACATTTGGAACATAGACGGTCTTTAACCAAAGTCACTAATACAATTTTTCTCCAGAGAGAATATTCAGAGTCTACATCGTCTCTGCAAATTGGGAAGGCAAAAGTTATGGATTCTTTTAGGAAAGGAGAGGAGAGTGGGAGCAGTTTCTCCAATATGAAGCATATCGTAAAAAGACTTGAATTACAGCTCTACAGTTTACTAGTTAAGATTGTTATTTGTATATAATGTATTATTAGTCTCCTGTTAAGGCCCTGTAGTCACGGGAAATGCTTTCTGGCTTATGCACTCCTTTTCATGAGACTTCAGAACAATGTTCTGCATGCAGTAGAACTAGAATGGCCAGGAATGTATCTGGTACATGTGTGATAACTTCCTCTCTACTGTGTCCATGCAGGCCTTTCTACATGATTGTGGCCTTTTCCTGCTGAGCACAGATGTGGTTTTACAATCATTCTCAACACTTTTCAGCAGTCACAACCAATCAATTAAAGTTGGCCCATATAAAGAAGAAACTCTGAGATGCTGAGATGTGCATACACAAAGATTAGTGGTATGTGTCTTTAGGAACAACACATATGAGGGGTGAAGGAAGAAGGATAGGGCCAAGGGAGAGGTTGAACTGTTTTGCAGTTACCACAGAAGATGCAGATCCTTCTACAAGGATCACCACAAACGGAATGACCTTTCAGAGCTTGAGGCAAGGAGGTCGGGTCTTTATAACTCCCAGTTGGGTATGGGCTGCCTCAGGGTGAGGCATCTTTCTTTGGTGAAGGGTGATTTCTAGAGAGAGACTCAGCTGAAAGTAGGTAGTTTCCAATAGCTCCAGCAGCTGCAGAACTATAAGAGTCTCAATCCTGAAGGGAAAACCTGGACAGAACACCCCAGCAACCACTACTGCTTACCTCTTGCAACCTTCAGATTCTCTTGCTTCCTGTAAATTGTTACCTTCTTTTCCCCAGAAACTTACAAGAGCAATATGTTGGCTTAAACAATGAGAATTTGTTAGCTCATTGTTTTGAGGCTGCAAGAAAGTTCAAATCTTGGCATCATCAAGGTGATGCTTTCTTGCTGAAGACTGGTCATCTGGGGCTGGCTGCTAGTAATCCTTGGCCCTGGGCTCCTCTGTCACATGACGGTGCCCATGGTGGCCTTTCTTGGACTCTCCCTTCTCTTCCAGTTTCCATTGATTTTCAGCTTCTGGCTGCTCCCTCTGGCTTTCTCTCTGCCTGTCTGAATTTCGTTCTTCTGATAAAGCAGTGATAGGATTAAGACCCATCCTGATTAGTTGGACCACACCTTAACTGAAGTAACTTCATAAAAGGTTCCTATTTACAATGGGTTCACACCCACAGGAATGGATTAAGTTTAAGAGCATGTTTTTCTGGGGTACATAGCTCCTAACCACCATATGCTGCATCTAGAACCTAGAGACCTACCAGGCATTGTGCTTCTTCCTTAGTGGTAGAAGGAGAAAGATAAAATACTTTATTATTTTTACCTTGTTGCGAATGAATGTCTTGGAAAGCCCTAGACCACTGGATCTTTGATGATATAGGTTCCTAAATCTTCGTTGGATGTATCTTCCACCTTCTGGAGTTCATGTCTTACCAAGGTCTCCAAAGTACTTGACACTCCTTCCTTACCTGATTTGATTAACATGATGTCACAAATAAAGTAGACCAACGTATGGTTCTCTGGAATGCCCAAATAGTCCAGGTCATTTTGGAATATATTATGATAGAGGGAGAAGAGTTAACATAGTCCAAAGGCAAGATTATAAATATATACTGCAGTTCATCCTATAAGAGTATAAACTGCTTCTATTTCTACTACCTGATAGAGTTGGAAAAGAAGGCATTGTTGTAGGTCTCCAGGTACCAATGTCAACACACAGTCCTTAAAATGTTTAAGTATTCCCTTTTCCCCAGCACTGGTTACCCAGGTAGATGATTATAGGCCCCTTTGGAGAAGGGTTGGGAGAATCATTACAGTAAATACTTGCTATGATCTTCCAGGGTTTATTTCTCATGATATCCAACCTTCTCTGTAGTCAGTGGGCTCTGTGTTGAGAAGTGGACCAGGTTGAGAAACTCAGTGACATTTTATTGGGGCAGCTGCCCTCAGCCTTTTTTTATTGGGTTGCATATACAGAGAATTACCCTTTTTGCTTGCTCATTTTATCTAGATCCTGGAAATGGTGTATTCTATTTACTATCTCAATTGTCATGCTACCCTTCCCCAACCTTGCCAGTCTTTAAAATAATTGAACTCACCTTGTTTTTGATAGCTAAGTGCTACCACCTGGTCTCTAATTTTTTCAGGGGTCTATCAATATTTTGCTTTCAGAGAGGCAAGTCTGCAATGGTTTCTTCCAATATCTTCTGGCCTACAGAGGACAGCCCGCACTATGTTTCTTAACAATGCTTATGTTGCTGGCACATCCCTCATTGCTTTGTAAATTGAATGTCCCCCAAACTATCCCACAGAATATAGTCAGCCATTAGATTTTATGGCAATGTGCAATATGTCCACTTCAATATACCCACTTTCCTGAGCATTTTGATCTTTTTCTCTATCATTTGCCCCAACAATGTTAGCATGTCTCTTGAGGTTCATGCTAGGATCTCAAATCCTGTATCAAGAGAGAGTACTCCAGTATTTATAAACTGTCCCTTGTCCAATTTTATATTCACTTTCTTTAAGCCAGCACCTCCAAGAATTTAATCCATTTATATCCCCCTGGATCTTGCCAATAAATATTTGCTAGGTCCTTCAGCTCTTTAGGCATATAATTCCTTTCCACACATTGTAATCCCAGCACTTCCCCAGCTGGGTTATGTTGTGACTTAACCCTAAGTTTTTCGTTTGGTGATTAGCAGGGGAGGTGGGGGTAGATTCCAAGAAGCCCATGTTGTCTTGCAAGGTATAGGCATTTTGCATTATCTTCAAGTAAAGAAGAAGCATTAACCCTTAACAGGAAGGGAGGAGCTTCTTTGCTAGACCCAGAGATCCAGTGAAATCTGAGGATTTAGATGCCTCATCCTATGTCTCAGGGTCCCATTCCTTCCCAAACAGGGCTCTGACCTTGGTGGAGCAGACTTTTCAAGTTGAGATTTCAACCTCCTTCACAGCTCTGCCACTCTCATACTTAAGTCCTTAGCCTATCCTCAGCTTTCTCTGCCTTCTTGCTGCAGGCGATGAGAATCTCTTTATATACTGCTAAGGAGGACCTCTGTTTTTCACACTTTGCTAATATTGGTGGTTAATTGCCTTCAGCCTTTCCATGACTTTCTCTAATGCATGGATGGCCCCCAGCAAAATCTCATCCAATTCCAAAGTCTTTATAATTACTATTTACCACAAAACTATCAAATGCCAGAAATATTGTGCTCTCTTATGTGTTCCTGTGTACTAGTATCCCATCCCAGTTCACCACTGTAAGTTTTAACAATTGTATTGCAAATATATGCCAAGGGCTATTAAAGCTTCATCTACCACCAATAATGGAGTCATCATTGCCAACTGGCCAAAGTCTGCTTTCTAGGACAACTTCTGCTATAGCTGTGGCATGTATGTCAGATTCCCTAGGAAGCAGACTCTGAGATTCTTATATTTGCATGTAGGAAATTTACTGGGAGAATACTCTCAGGAACAATAACCATGAGAGGTGAGGGAAAAAGGGTTGGGCCTAGGGAGAAATTCAACTTCAATACGATTGCAACAAAGGACTCAACCAATCTTATTAGGAGTTCTAGAGATTCTTCAGAGTTGTCCTGCCCTGAGGCTTGTGTGGGGGGGTGGGCCTTTATAAATCCCCTTTTTCCATTGAACAGTCATTGGATGCAGACTGCCACCAGGGAGAGGGCATGACTTTGGTGGAGGCAGCTCTTTGGCTGTGAGCAATTCCTAGAGAGGACTCAGCCCCCAAGGATACCCCAGGAACTGGAGAAATGAGCGCCTTGGTCCTGAAAGAGGGATGTGGTCAGCACACCACACATCCATTATAGCCAAGATGAAAACTACTTGTGATTGGGGCCTATTAAGTATTCCTGCTAGATCAACTGCTCAGCCCACGCCAGACAAAGTGGGACAACAGCAGGAGTAGAATTAGAGAGCGGCAACACTAAGAGACAAATGCTGCTCATATAAGAATTCCTGATACTGATTCCCCAGCTTTCTTTAGACAGTTCCATGCATTTAGCATGGCAGGATCCCATAGCACATGGAAAGGTCATTCCATTACAGGCTTTCCACGTGTTTCCCACATCAGATTAGGTATGTTGTACAAACCCATATGATTTGTAAAGTAAAGGAGAAGTACCAAAGAAACAATTTTTTTGACCTATAACATCATCTGGGTCATGGCCATAGAGGAGCAACAAAGTGTAATGGGAAAATCCATGCCCTTGGAACAAGAAGATACAGAAGTTTGGAGTCAATTCCTGGATTTGCTACTTATTAGCTAAATTACTTTGGGCAAATCACTCAAGCTCTCTGCATCTCAATTTCCTCAACTGTGAAATGAGCATACTATGACTGTGTTGTGTTATACTCATTTTGCAGGTGGTTGTAACAACCAGAGGGAAAATGTTTATGAACTATAATGTATTAAAACTGTTTTGGTTAAGAGGGGGAATTTCTTTAAAGATTGTAACAAGAGCTCTAAATTGACTTTATTTTTATACTTCACTAGCTTTGAATCACTAATGGACAAATTTTTCTAAATTATACTTATTATTTTACCTTAAACTGGCTGTTTTCTCCTCTCTACCAGACACTAAAGATAAACCCAATGGAAACCTTGCCTTGTGTGATTCACCAGCAATCAGTCTAGGATGCTTAGGTTTGGAAGCCTCCCTTGATGGTATAGAAAAGACAAATTCAAACAAATCATTTAATAATAGGAGAGGACTATTTTCCACAATAGCATCCAAAAGTGAAACCACCAGTTAGTTATGCCCAGTGAATCTCCCAGGAAAACAATCCTCTGAAAGAGACCAAGGGAAGAGGAGGGGAGGGAGAAGAGAGAGGAAAACAGAGGGGAATGATAATAATACTTTATATTCATATAGATTTTTCCCTCCATTGATTCCTGAGCATTTGGCAAACTTTAATTGGCTAATCCTCATATATCCCTTTGAAGTTAAGTAGGCGGCAAGTCTTATCCCTGATTTCGAATGGCTGAACAAAGGTATGAAGAGTTTAAGTGCCTTGCCTGAGGTCTCAAACATAGACTAGTGATATAGCTTATGGATCCTATGGTATATAGGATTCCCAGTCCACAGCCCAAACACTGAGACCTCACTGTGCAAAATCATGTGGGTTGTTTTTTGTTTTGTTTTTTTATCTTTCTATAGCAAAATCCTTGACAATAGATTTTACCAAAGAGAGAAGATATGATATCTTTGTTCCTATATAGCATTTGATTTGGATCAAAGGCAATGATGCATATTTTCAGGCATGATGAACTTTTCCACAGTTAAGAAATGCTCAATATGGGCAGAAAAGAAAGACTTTTGTGTGTGTGTTTAATTTTCAAGAAAGACATTGATGTTCTTTTCTGGGACTGAACACTCTTTGAATTCAACAGCAAGGGAGAGCCTGCTGAACAAAACCCTTCCTATTTACTTCAAACTGTAGTATCTTTGCTAAACATTCTTCAGAGAATTCCCAGCTTTGTTTAATGGATTACCAAGGCGTCTCTTCAAACTACCCAGCTGACCCCTGTTCATCTAGTATCCTCAGTGTTGCCAGGAGAAACAGACTGTCCTCACCGGATTAAAGTTTGCTGTGGAATATGAAATGCATTTGTATCTTTCAAAAAATACCCTCACGATAATTGCAAAAAGCCTTTAGGTATATAATGCAGGCAGAAAATCTATAAGTTGGTAAGAATAGAATTATTTCACCTTAACAAGACTCACAAAACAATGAGGATTTTAGTGCCCAGTCATTTTCCTGAGAAAATGAAATTTTCATCCATGATCCATGAAGCACGGCTGTGTGTTCCGGGCATCCTGCTGCTGTGGTAGCCACGGGCCTCGGTCGCAGAGAGCTAGGCCCTTCAGTTAAAGGCTGACAGCACCCCTGATGCTAGTACATCCCCCCCAAGGGAATTAAAACCTGAGCTTCTTTGAATTGGAAGTAAAGAGGAAGAATGAGTGAAGGGATTTATTTGGAAGGGACAAGGGAGGGAGGAAAGGCAAGTTGAAAAAAAGACAATTTGTACCACAATAAATTGATACAAATTCCCAAGCCTTATGTTTAAGTCAAACCACTTCCAGTTTCTGGTGTGAGAGTGAATATGTAGTTAGTGCAAAGCACATTAGACTTGGACCCAGTGCTTCTGGGTTGGGGTGAAGTTCTGCCATTCACTGTGTCTGTGTCCTTGGATGAGGATTTGATATTTATGGGCCTCAGTCACCATAAAAATAAAACAAGGGAACCAGGGGATTTTAAAAGTTCTTTCTAACTCTAATGGTCTCTGAAATAGTAGCGAAAACAACCTAGTAACATCCCCCCCCCCCGCCCTTTTTCCTTTCTCCCTTTCTGGTCAGCTTGTGGCCTATGATAAGACCAGGATTCTTTT
>JAQZBX010075161.1:0-14634 GCA_029593785.1 Cabassous unicinctus
AAGCCACACTGGCCTCCTTCCAACGCGTTTGCCAGCCACACTATGGGCAGAACGCTCTCTTGGAAAAAAAAAGCAATTATGTCATTTCTCCGCATAATACCCTTCAATGACTTTCTGCTGATTTGAAGATGGATCCTCAAGGAGCGCCAGGCCTTGGCGATTGGCCCCGAGCCCCCTCCCAGTCCCGACTTGCCCAACTCCTGCCCTTGGCAGCGTTCACCAGCACATCAGGTTCCTTTCTACCCTGCCCCTGCGGCCTTCACGCGTTCTAGCCCTGGCAGGAAACGCCTCTTCAACCCACGCCCTCCTCCCCCATCGCTGCCTCTCTCCTTGTCATCTGTCAGGTCTCATCTGAAATGTCACCGCCTCAGAGAAGCTTCCCTGACCCCAAGAAATGTTTAGAGACCATTATGAGCACGCCATCGTTGTATCCTGCTGTTGGGGATTGAGTCGTGTCCCCCAAGACAGGAGTGTTACAGCCGTAAGCCCTGGTCCTGTGGCGGGAAGCCCTTTGCAAACAGGACCTCTGAAGAGGCTACTGTTAGTCAAGGGGTGGCCAAACCGAACAAGGGTGGGCCGTCATCCAGCACGGCCGAAGGCTTGTGAGAAAAGGACATTGTGTGTGGAGGTAGAAGCCAGAAGCCAGAAGCCAGAGGACGAGGCAAAGCCAAGGATTCCTGCAAGATCCCACCAGAATGCTACAAGCCTCAGACAAAGCATGGCCTGTTGAGACCTTGATTTGGGACCCCTAGCCTTCAAAACTGTGTGAAAAATTTCCCATTGTTTAAGCCAACAAGTTCCAGATGTTTCTCTCATCTGTCTGCTCATTGTCTGCTCAACTTCTCCAGGAGGCACTGGGAACCAAACCTGGGACCTCCCACATGGGAGGCGAGTGCCCAATGGCCTGAGCCACATCTGCTTCCCGCAGGCTGCGGTGTCTGCTGGCTTGTGGCATCTGCTCGTTTAGGCGTCTGCTCATTGCGGCAGGGTGCAGGCAGTGGGTGCGGGCATCTGCTCGTCTTCTTTAGGAGGCACTGGGACCTCCCATGTGGTAGGCGGGTGCCCAACTGGTTGAGCCACATCCGCTTCCCAAGCCAACCAGTTTTGTGGCATTTGTCGTAGCAACCCTGACAAGAGCCCAGGCACCTGCACGGTGCGGTCATAGACCTCGGCACAGTTATAATTACATATTTAATTTAATTACCATTGAATATATTTCTCCCCACTTAGACTTTCAGCTCTTGGGGGCCAGGGACTGTGACTGTCTTGGCGCCCCCACATCTCCAGCACGAACAAAGTGCCTGGGACATTTTAGAATACTCGTAAATAGTTTTTGAAGGAATGAATAAAAGATGGACGAAGCCAGCAGAAGGTCATACCCCAAGCCCCAGCCATCCAGCAGAAAGCCGTGTGGGGAAAGCAGAGAGGGCTGCTGGGGTGGGGTTTCTAGTTAGAAAGCGTCTGGGAGCTTTACTATAAAAATGAGGAATTCTGAAGTGCTGTCTAATGCGTCTCGACATTGCTGGGCTCTGAGGACGGACCAGGGGGCTGGCAGAGCTGGGTTCCAGTCCCGGGTCTGGCACGAATCATGACAAATGGCGTGTTTATGATGCTTCTCAGTTTACAAGGCATTTCCGCAGATACGAGCTCAGGAAACTGGCTCTGCGACCTCCAGCCACCAGCCTTTGGGGGCCCGTCGGGAGGGCCAGGGCCAGGGGACACGCTCCCCACAGTTCTCAGGTGTGCTTCAGAAGTGACCTTCAGGGTTCATCTGTTAAGTTTTAGAACTGAGAATGCAGAGCTGCTCAACGCAGAGAACAAAGTTGTGGAGTCCTCTTCTGTCTCAGCTCACTGCACCCCCCTTTCGCCACCCCCCACTTTCAGCACAGGTCGTAGAGCGGCGTCACAGGGGCGTCATCAGAGCTGACAGCTCGGCTCCGGGGGAAAGCAGAGCCTGAAATAAGGACTTGTGAGTTGATTTATTTGGAAGCTGATCCCCGGGAGGGGCAGTGAGGGACCTGGAGACAGAGGCCGAGAAGCAGGAAAAGCCAAGGGCGAGGGTGTGTGTGGGGGGGTCGGGGTCGCGTCTGTCCCTAAGGTGCTTCACTTCACCACGTGCCACCTGGGTGTCCCCGGAAAGTCCCAGGAAAGCAGCAGGTGGGAGCCTCTCTCCCCCATCACCCAGCCCCCCTGGTTGAAGGGCACATTCTTGGTAGGGAAGTCCGGGCCAGAGAATGGCAAGTGGGAGGTGGACTAAGCTTGCACAGGCGCGTCCACGCAGCTGTGGCTGGAATCCGCCGCGAGCTGTGTGGGTGACGCTGGACACTGGGGCATGGGGTCATGTCCTACGGGGATAGGGCCAGCACCGTCCAGCCCCACCCCCCCAGGCCTGGGCACTGGGGCTTTCCTTTCCACCCCCCTCCCACCCCCAGCCCTCCACCCTCTGCCCGTCCAGGCACCTCACCCTCTATTCTGGGGAGCTGGGCCATCGAGAATGGTGGTGGGTTGTTGGTTACTGGGCGGCTCCATGGCTCAGTGACAGGCCAGATGCTACTGATGGAGGACACTCCCCCATGAGGAAGCCGCCGGCTGCGTGCTCCCACCTGGGCGGTAAGGGGTGCTCCCCAGAGGTGAGCGCAGGCTCTCTCTGCGGGCACGGGGCTCCCCGGGGCTTCCTCTGTGTCTTCCCATCCTCGGACCCTGCTTGCACTGCGATTCTCCACAGTCTTATTTGTTAATATAAAAAGGAACATTGGCTGCTTCTAGCTTTATTCCACTTGCTATAACCATCCTACCTTCCCCGCCCCCCCACCCCCCCAGGCCATGCGATTAGGAAACTAAAGGAAAAAAATGTCCCTTCTGAGAAGGTGGGGGAGAGAACACAAAGATTCCAATTTCAAGATATTATCTGTCCACATTCTTCTCCCGGGTGAGTCTTTTTACCCCAAAATAACCATCATTCTCACGGGGGCAGGGCATCTTTTTCTCTTTTTCTTTTCAAAGCGGCTGGGTCTAGGCCTCCTCCCTGGGCCCTCCCTCCTTCCACGCCTGCCCCCAGTTTCCTGGGTGGAACGACTTGCCTCCTAGTGCTGGGGGGCATTACCGAACTTGTCAGGGGGCTCCCTCTCCTCGGCACTAGCCCCCCCAGAAGCCAGACACAGAGGCAGGAGAAGCGCCATGGAGCTAAGCCTGGGGTGCGTGCGTGTCTCAGTTTGTCGGAGCTAATGTGACAAACACCACAGACAGGTTGGCTTACACAGTAGGAACGGATTGTCGCACAGTTTTGGTGGCTACAGCTCGGAAATGGAGGCGTGGGCGGGCCATGCTTTCCCTGAAGCCGGTAGCGTTCCGGCGGTGGCTGGGTCTCTGCCCCCACCCCATGGTGGCTGTCTCCTTCTCTCCCCTCCTCTGGCTTCTACTACTGCACCCAACTTTCCTTGGCGTATTAGGACTCAGTTTGTCCC
Source organism: Cabassous unicinctus (assembly GCA_029593785.1). Taxonomy (NCBI): domain Eukaryota; kingdom Metazoa; phylum Chordata; class Mammalia; order Cingulata; family Chlamyphoridae; genus Cabassous; species Cabassous unicinctus. The sequence goes on from JAQZBX010075161.1 coordinate 3,465, forward strand.
GCAAGTCTAGCTTACCTGGGGACCGGATGTAGTTGGGGTGGGCAGCCGTCTTTCTGGGGGGCAGTGTGGGGTGTGCCCCCCACATTTCCCGCCCTTCCCTCATTCCCAGTGTCCAGGCTCCAGCCTGGCTTGTCTGCCTGTTGAGGGCCACAGGGCCACGGGTCAGCTCCCCCTAGTCCAGGGAAGCTCTCGCTGGCCGCCCAGGCCCCCGCAAGCTACTCTTAAACTCAGTGCTCACCTGGTCTGGCCATGAGGTCTTTCCTTGGTGTCTGCAAAGAAAATCAAGTTTATTTTCTAAAATTGCTCAGACCTTCCTCCCAGCTCCCACCCCTCCCCTAGACTTGCTGTTCATAATCTTTCAGAGTCTTCTAGGTTAAATAAAATTTTTCCCATTTAAATATTCCATCTATTCGAGCATTGATCGACAGGCTTCTGGCTCTGTCCCCTTACTATAAAAATCCTGCTTCCCCCCAGGCTATGTGAATGGGAGACCAAAGGACTGATTTAATTAAATAGTCTCTTTGGATGGCCCAGTCGCTCTATATAGGTATTTGGTGTTTCAGATTTCCTACACCCCTTCTCTATCCCATCAGTTTCTGGGTGCGTCCCCGGCAGAGGGGAGGGGGCCTTGGATCCATCTTTGTTCTCTGCATTGGTCACACCTGGCCTTCTGGTTGATGTGCTGGCCTGAGCCATGGGGTCCATGGGGTCCTGTGTGTCCCTGGGAAAGTGCCTTAGCAGCTTCTTCATCCTGGCCAGGCCCCTCTGCATCCTCTTCCTGGGGTACATGGGAGCTTCCCACTCCCCCCTCCCCCATCAGGCCAGGGAAGCTGGGCCCCTCGACCTACACGCCCCCCTGCCATTGGGCCCCGTGCTAGAAATGCCGAGAATGTAGGGCAGGCTCCCAGAGGCGAGTGCTCCATCCCAACCCAGAGACGGCGGAGAAGTGGGCTTATAACACACTCGCCTCCTCACTGCCTTTTCATGGCCATTGTCCGCAAGTCCAGAATGGCGAACCGTCCATGCTCTTCCCTCCCGTCTGCCCGGGATGCACCCTCCAGGCCTGCCTCTTGCCACACCAAAGGAATTTAGAAAATCTTGTCTCCAGATAAAGCGTGGCTTCCCAGCCTGCTCGGCTGCTGGGAACTCAAACAAAACACTAGCTGGTGTTCAGGAGCCCGGCAGGAACTCCCTCCAGCAGGGTCTAATTGCCCCATGGCCCCAAATAACTCCAGGGGGAGGAAGCCCTGGGCTGGAAGACTCACAGGCTGAGGAAATAGATCTGAAGCTATTTCAAAATAGCTGATCCCGGTTGCACGTTCTTTTAACAATATTCAGGTGCCAGGCACTAACTTAGGTTTAAACACCTCTTGACTTTTTTTTAAAATAACAGCTTTATTAAGATATGATTGACACATCATATAACTCACTCCTTTAAAGTGTGCAGTTCAATGTTTTTTAGTATATTCATAGGTTGTACAATTTTAGAACATTTTCATCACCCCGAAAAGAAACCCTGTGCCCATTAGCAGCTTATCCCCACTCCTCCCCTCCCTCCCACTCCTGGCAACCACCAGTCTGTTTCTGTCTCTACAGATTTGTCTGTTCTGGACATTTCATGTAAATGGAATCATACAATATGCGGCCATTGAGGACTGACCTCTTTCACCTGCATGTTTTCAAGGTTTGTCCATGTTGTAACAAGTTCCAGGACTTCATTCTTTTTTATGGCTGAATAATATTCCATTAATGGCTATACAACATTTTACTTATCCATTCATCAGTTGATGAACATTTGGGTTGTTTCCCTCTTTTTGGATATTATGAATGATTCTCCTATGAACATTCATGGACAAGTTTTTGTGCGGACATATGTTTTCATTTCTCTTGGGTAGATATCTAGGAGCAGAATTGCTGAGTCATTTGGTAACTCTATGTTTAACATTTGGAGAAACAGCCAAACTGTTTTTCAAAGTAGGTGCACCATTTAACATTCCCACCAGCAATGTATGAGGTTCTAACTTCTCCACATCCTTGCCAACACTTGTTATTGTCTGTCCTTTTGATTTTAGATGCCCGAATGGATGTGAGGTGGTATCTCATTGTGGTTTTGATTTGCATTTTCCTCATGGCTAATGAGGCTGAACATCTTTTCATGTGCTTATTGGTCATACCGATATCTTCCTTGGAAAAATATTTTTGGGATTTTCTCTCCTTTGCTTAGTTGGGTTATTTGCCTTTTTGTTGTTGAATTGTAAGAGCTCTTTACATATTCTGGAAACAAGTGCCTTTTCAACTCTTGAATTTTCAAGGGACTTCTAAGTCAAGGTGGGAGAAGGGACTGGAGTTTTAACAGTCTGTGGAGTACCCTTGCTGTGACGGGGACAGAAGCCTTGCAAAGAATGTATTCTATCCCACGCAGAAAGTGTATGCAGGGCAGACCCTGGAGGGAAGGATGCAGAACTGTCCCAGCAGGCCCGCTCATTGGGGATCAATCTGCTCCTGCTCATTGGAGTTCAATTACATCCCTTTCAAAATACCTGCTGAAGAGGAGCTAGAGAATCAATAGGCCGAGGGGGCAGGGATGCTGGTTGGTTAGTGTATCAAAGCCACAATCATATTGGGGATTGAAAAATGTTTTTATTTTAAGGAGAACAGACATTTATTTCTTGGGCAAATTTTAATTTCTTGGTTACACAGGAAAGCATTTGGGAATTATAAAGGGGTATGCAAACAAAGGCAATATTCTTATCATAATATTGTTTTTTGAAGGAACCGATGAAATCCTCTCTAGGATGAAACCACAGAGTCTGTGTATGTGTGTGTGTATAGGGTGAAGGTGTGAGGGGCTGGGATGAGAGCTAAATGAGAGTGAGAGTAGCAGTCAAACTTTGGTTGTGTGAGTGTGTGTGTGTGTGTATGTGTCTGAGAGAAAGAGGCTTTTGTGATTTCTGGCATATTTGTTTACCACCTGTTTAATTATTTACTTAATATTTTTATTTAAATGGGCTCCTATTTCTTTTAATTAAACATATATTCGTTGTATGATCGTCTTCCTTTTAGCAGGCACCAGGAACTGAACCTGGGACCTCCCATGTGGGAGGGAGGCATCTAATCGCTTGAACCACCTCTTCTCCCTGCTTTGTTGTGTCTCTCATTATGTTTTCCTCCTTGTGTCTCTTGTTGTATCATCTTGTTGATGACTTGCCACGCCAGTCTGTCATGACAGCTCTCTGTCTTGCTTATCTTCTACAAAAGGCTCCGGGAACCAAACCCAGGACCTCCCATGTGGTAGGCGGGAGCTCAATCGCTTGAGCCACATCCGCTTCCTTAAGCATATATTTATAAAGGAAACTTTACATCACGGTCATAAATGGCAAATCGGCATCATTTACAAATGATAGGTCCAATAAAAACAAATATAATGAAAACTAAACCAGGCCATTAAATTCTAGCTGGCTCCTGTTGCCTTCGGGGCCTGGAAAGCCCTCTGGGCGTGGGCGTCTTAGCCGCCTTGCCCCTCGGGGTCTCTCAGCTGCTTTCCTTGCCCACTGATATGCTCTCCACCCTTTCCTTGCTACAGTTTTTTCCTGGCATGTACACCATCTGAATAATTGTCGAGAAAGTGGTTAAAAGCTCTGCAACACCGACCTGTTCTCCAGTTAGTTTTCGTTCTCCTGTTAGGGAATGGGTGAGGGTTAGGGAGGTATTAGAGACGCACACCAGCCAGTGTCAGGCGGATACTTGCACCTCGACATAATCAGGACAGAGCGAGACTTGAAGAGGCCACCTCCTCGGGGTGTGATCCCCACAGACCACCTGGCTTCCCAAGTTTCCCACCCACTGCATGCCTGGCTTTGAATCCTCACCTGCTCACTCACCCCTGGGTGACTCAGGGTCACTGAACCGCATGCAGCTTCCACCTTCCCCAGGTAAAGGAGTGAAGCTGTTTCTGACCTCACTGAGCTGCTGTGAGCACGCCAGAGCAGCTTATGGGAGCACACCTGGCGGAGAGAAGCTGCTCAATACGTGGCAGCAGAAACAGACAGGTGTTTACAGAAAATGGGCTTAATTTCTGACCTTGCCTGATAAAGTCCTACCCTTTCAGCAGGCACCAGGAACCGAACCTGGGACCTCCCATGTGGGAGGGAGGCGCCTAATCGCTTGAGTCACCTCTGCGCCCTGCTTTGTTGTGTGTTTGTTGGGGATTTAAACATGTTTTTATTTTAAGGAGAACAGAGGAAACCAAGACAGAGGGGTCGAGTAACTTGCCCAGGGTCACAGTCTGTGGCAGATCTGAGACTTGAACACTGATGCCCAGGCCCCTGCTCTCCACCCCTGTTGCTTTGGGGGTGGTGTCTGCTAGGCTTGGGGACCATAAGAACCTGTTTCTTTGCCCATCAGGGGCTCAGGTAGAATGGGCAGAAGGTGGAATGCAGGTCACCATGGCAACCGAGCCAACTGGTCGCACCAGGTGGTGAGTCCTTGGGCTGAGGTTCCAGTGCTGGAGAGAGAAGGGTGGGGTGTCATGGGGCAATGTTTGAGGTACCAGATGCACTGGGAGGATCTGGAGGAGTACCAGGTGGGTAGGTCAAGCAGGAGCTTCTGGACAGGGGTGGGAGCCCCTCGAGGTAGGTGGGGTGCTTGGGAAAAGGCTTGCCTGGAGCTCCGATGCTTACCAGGGAGGAGGGCAGGGGTGGCCCTCACCTCTGCTGAGGCCGACGTCTGTCCGTGTGGTCCAGCCCAGTCCTCTGAGGCCACCTGCCCTATGTCTCCTGCTCTAGAGCTCACTCCCCAGGTCTGTACCAATGCCCTCCTCCCAGGCCATCAGAGGCTGGGTGACGAGAGAGGGGCACCACATCCTCCTCTGCCACCAGCTCAGGGCGGGGTGCCTCCATTTCCCCAGCATGGGGTCTCCCTCTCCAGCCCCCAAGCTCCTGCTCCCCAGAGGGGCTGGGCGGGGGCTGGGCGGCATGGGTGGCTCACCTCTCTGCTGTCTGTTGCAGGCTCTGACCTTCCTGACCAGAAATGAAATTCTGTGGTGAGTACAGGGGTCCCGGGGGCCCAGCCCCTTTCCCTTCTGCCACCCCTTGAGCTGGTTCTCATCCTGGCAGAACCTCACTCTGGTCCCCGAGTGTGGGGCCTGCTCAGAGCCACCGAGCCCTGGAGACGGGCCTGGGACAGGGCAGGCCGAGACGCGCCCCCCCCACCCGAGTGTCCAAGGGTCACGGTCCCCAGGGCCCAGCCTCAGGTTTCGGGCTGCTGTCCCTGAGCTCGGACTCAAGGAAGGGTTCCATTGTAGAATCACAGGGCTGGACAGAGCCTCCTTGGGAGAGTAGAGAAAAGAGGACTGGACTTAGGAAACCAAGGGCTGAGGCCGTTTGGGCCGTTCGCGGGCTGCTGCGTGACCGAATCTGTCTCAGCCCTCCCCACCCCACCCCACCCAAGCCTCCCTTCAATGCCTATCACGTGCCACATGCCGCGAACCACCGGGGACGCGATGCACAGTCCTCGTGCAGGTTACTGTCCAGTGGGGAGCGCTCAGGCCAAGGACAGCTATGACACCGTGTGGGAGGCCGCGGATGCCCTCCCCATGGGACTCGGCGGAGAAGCAATGGGATGAAGCAGCGACTAAGTGCCAGGGGTGCAACAAAAACGAATTTAATGAGTGAACGAGCTCACCGAGGCGTTTGGGGGACGGGGTGAGTGGGCGCGAGGACACCACTTTACACCCTCGGGCCTTGGGACCCTCTCCTTTCCCCTCTAATTCTCTGCCTCGACTCACCCTCCCCGACCATCACATCCAGCCTGACAGCTGCGCTTTCCACGTGGGGCCTCAGGGGGGTCAATGACTTAGCAAAGCATCAGCAGCTTCAGGTGCAAATGCCGGCGAACCGAGGGCCGGCCAGGGCGCGTGGTACCACAAGTCCGGAGAGAGTCGCGAGGCTACGTCACCTTCCTTTAAAAAATGATATCCAACAAAATGATGCCCACTCCCTTTTTAAAATATAGAAAATGTGATGAAACTCCAAATGACCCTACCCGTATAACCCCAACTGACATTTTCTAAAAAGGAACATGACTAAAAAGAAGATAAAAATGTAAAAAGCCATAGGCGATGCCACAATATGGATGAACCTTGAAAACAAGTTGAGTGAAGTGAGCAAGGCACATAAGGACAAATAGTATGTGATTTCGCTTGCAGGAAATATCTAGAAATAGCAGATTTGTAGAGACATAAAGTAGATCTGAAGTTACCAGGGGATGGCTGGGGACGGGGCGGGGGGTTGTTGCTTGATGGATACAGAGAAGTTTTTAAGGTTGGGAAATCTGGAGTGAAAAAAAGTAATATTTGAGCATGGCTAGAAAATTCAGATAGTATAGAAAGTTCTAAATGAAAAATAAATGTCTCCTTCCCCTCTTCGCCGTCCTTCTCCCTAGAGGTAGACATTAGGTTCACAGTTTCTATTCTAGCCTTCCAGAAAATGTTTGCATGCGTAGACCTCATATATATCCTTTAACATTTTTATCCCTAAAGTGAAGCATTTATACTGTTCTGTGCCTTTTAAAGCATATTTTTGCCTCTTGGACAGCTACGTAAAGCATATAGAGATCTGCCTCATTCTTTCTTAATAGCTGTGGAGCATTCTTTCCTGTGGACAAGCCATAATTCATTTAACCAATCCCCCATTGTGGACACTTCAGCTGTTTATACTTTTACAAACAATGCTGTACTAAACACTTACGCTCATCCAATGGGGGGAGTAAATCCATAGGGGGGATTCCTAGCCACAGGAATGCTGGGCAAAGGGTAGGTATGCTTAAAACTTGAGGTGCACGGTGCTAGGTTCCTTCTTTGGGATTGTACCGATGGATCCTCTCAGCAGTGCTGCATGAGCTCGTCCGCTCCTTCTTCCACACCAGAAAGGTCAGGAGCTTTCCGAGGGTGCTGCTTGGATCCCCAGAGCTCCTGGCACATAAGGAGACTGCCTAGGCGCAAGCGTGGTGGCGGAGGTGGGCTCCGAGGAGAGGGAGGAGGAGGGGAAGGTTCGGTTCTCTCTCCCTCCGTTTTCTCCTGTTCTGTATGGGTCTCGTCAGAAGTATTTTCTCGCTAGGAAGCAACCCTCAGAAACTCTTCCCTTCTGGACTGCCTGCCCAGATTCACCTGTTTCTGGTCCCCATCTCCAGTGCCCTTCCCTGGGAAAGGCCACAGCCTCAGCAGTGTTTTCCTGGAGAGGCAGGTCCCCGTCAGTGCTGCCAGAGAATGTGCCACTTCAGTGCCAGCTTCTCCAACAAGCTGCTCGCAAAGGCTTCCTGGCCCGCCCCCCTTTCCTGAGCAGGAGGGGCCATGCTCCACCCCTGGAGCCTCAGAGAACAGGAATGGGTCAGTGCTGGGGTGCTGAGACGCACTGGGAAAGGAAGGCAGAGTGGAGGGTGGTGTGGCTCAACTCCTACCCTATTTCTCCAAATTGGAGACATTAAACCAAGACAGGGTGGCTCAAACGCTGAGTGGGGACAGAATTTCTGAGACGGGTGGTGATACCACAGAGAGCCCTCTGCTGCTTAAACCAGAGTGAGTCTCCAGCCCCAGAACACTGCGTCCTGGGGGGCAAGGGACGGCTGAGGATGTGGAACAGCTTCCAGGGGCTTTGAGGACTGGAAGAGGACAGGGGAGGACTAGGAGGCTGGGGACACTCACATGTCCTGGTTCAAAAGGGAAAGGCACTTTGGCCATTCTGTTTGCGTCAGGAGGGCACAGGTGAAATAAATCCTGATGCACCCACCAATGGGCGATTGCCCTAAAAAGAAGGAGGAGGAGCTTTACGTGTGATGTGGAGCCATCTCCTAGATGTGGTGTTAAGTCAAGAAAGCAACGTGCAGGGTTCTTCCAGTTAACATGGAGAAGAGAGCATATCCTTCCACCTCTGATTCCTCTGCTCAAAGGTCAGTAAAGGAATAAAAAAGAAATAAACCCAAAAGGACAAAGAGAACACAAGAGATGACAGTGGATGAGAGAGGTCAACAAAAATTTCAAAAATGGAAGCAGATAGATCCATGATACAGACTTAGCAGCGCAGAAAACTGAAAGCAAATTGCCTGCAAGGATCAGGGTGATGCAATCAGAACCCGGGGAGGCTCGGGGACCTCTGAGTGCCAGGATGTAGGGTGAGGCTGGAAACAGAAGGTGGATTGAAAGTCTTATAGGAGTCCGTCTCTTTTGCTGCAATCTACTTGGCTCCCCCGCCCCACTGGAGCAGAAGACAGGGGTTCCCATCTGGGGGGAGCTGAGCCAGACGGGCTTGTGATGTGGTCTCCAGGCACAACAGGGGGCAGAGTGAGCTTCTGGTCAGCTTTGTAGAGCCTCACCCGTAAGTATGAATTGAAAACCAGGATACACTAGGTATTTGGCAAAAGAATAATAAACTGAGGCATTGGCACCGTGACATTTCAGAACACCAGAGATAATGAGAAAATCTTAAAAACTTCCAGAGAGAGAGAATGATAGAGAGAGAGGATCAGTTGTGTACAGAGGATCAGGTGTCACAAGGATTTTGGACTTGTTATTTGGAAGACAGTGGCTGAGCATCTTCAAAATTCTAAGGAGAAAAAACAAAACAAAGCAAAACAAAAAAATTTGAAGGAAAAACTATCTCCAATCTAGAATTAAGTTCTAGCGAAACTATTAATCAAGAGTGAAGGTAGAATAACTATTTCTTGACATGCAAATTCTAATTAAAAATTTCCCTCTCATGAATCTTCTCTCAGGAATTCATTAAAATTAAAACTAGTAAGTAAACCAAGAAGAAGAAGGAATGGGAACCAGGAGAGAAAGGATTGCAACACAGAGAAAGGCAACGTGAATTACCAGATAATAGTGAGGGGAGGCCCAAGGGTGATGACAGTGCAGTGGCCTGGAAAGCAATCGGCCCAGGTTAGAATTAAGTAGTCAGGGGGTTCCAGGAGTGATGTCTCCAAGAAAAACAAAATGAACCTATAGATTGTGTGATGTCTTTGACCATGCTGAGAGGAACTTCACAGTTCTGCAGAAAGTTTGGGGTGAAACACTGAAACTTAAGCAAAAGAAACACAGAGCAATGAATAACTCTGGGAAAAACAAAAAGCCTTGCAAGAAAGAAAATGTAATCATGTTGCACTAGAGAGCTCAGTTGTGGACAATGTTTGCATAATAATAATAATAATGTAAAGACTGAATATTGATTCAGTGAAATTGTTCTATAATGGGAGCTTGGGGGAAGGAAGAGGAGTCTCTATAGAGAGCTAATCCTCACTTTTCATAGTAGGAGTCATGAGAAAATGCCTATAATGAAAAAACCAACAAATGGCAGTATCAGTATAATATTTAGAAATACTATGTAAATATTAAATAAAAAACGAGAAATGCCAATATGTTTTTTTAAATGCTGTCCCTGGAGAGCAAGTGTGAAGAGGTGGCTGGGGGTACTGGGTATTAATGGTTTTAATGGTAAGCCTTATAGTACTATTTGTGTTTCTAACCTATTTTACTGTATTACTTTGGTAGACCAGATTGGTGTACATAGGCTACTACTGGTTTTGTAAAATAAAGGTCTATCATACATACCCCCATAGAGAGAGAATAACCCTGCAAGGATACACACACATATACACAAACTAATAATAGGGTGTTTCTTTGAGGGGACCAGGGGATGAATATGTTAGAGTTAGTGATCTGTTGGGCATGTGAAGTGAAAGATTGGGTGGCCTGTGGCCAGCAGCTTCCACGTGGATGCTGAGGAGTATTGCAATGGCTTGGAGTACGGATGGCACGTGGTGCCTGGGGGTGAAAGTGGCCATCGCGGGCTGCCAAGACCGAGTCGGGCCAGAATAAGCACCGATCCTAGGCTTACACTTTTTCACCTTGTCGGTGACTTGGATAGGGACGTACAGGTCTGGTCACCAGGTTTGCAGGTGGCATGTACTGGGTGGGGCAGCCCACACGTGACAGATGCTGGTCGTGGAGACAGCCCCTTCCTACGGCGGCACTGCCTGGGTTTCGCTCTCCAAGAAGGGGGTTGCCCATGCTAAATTCCCAGCCTGTGCTCATTTTCTTCCACATCTTTTTGGTTTCTGAAAGAACAAGGACACTTTTGGCCTCAGCTGCAGGGTTAGCCCTCTCTGACTTTCGGTTGAATCAGCGGCGCCCAAAGACCCTGCCACCCAGATGTCTATATTGGGCTAGCCCACAGGCCCTTCTGGGAAACGTTCCCTCAGCTGTGGCTGCAGACCCTGTTTCTGGGGACTGTCCCCACACAGGGCATATGTGGCTTCCTGGCCAGGGCACAGGCTGTCTCTGGGCCAGACTTCCATGGTGGGTGCCTGGCTTGGCCTGACTCAGTGGGAGCCCTTTGGACCATGCTGTATTGCTCACGATGCTCCTGACCCATCTTGGGGTTGCCTGGGCCTGGTTTTGGGGCCGGAAGCCTTGCTCCCTTGCCCAGGTTGGCCCAGCCCCGAGGCCACTCCTTCCTCTCTAGCACCCCTGGCGGCTCCGGGCATGTCAGGCTCCATGGCCCTGTCCTGGCCCCTAGCTCCTGGGTCCTCCCGGACACGGCAAGGCTAGCAGGTAGAATGTGTCCAGGCCTGCTTACTGGAGTCCACCTGCCTGGGTTTGAGGCTCGGCTCTGCCACTTTGTAACCGTGGATGTTTCTGAACTTTGCCATGCCTCAGTTTCCATTCTTGTAAGACAGGGTGATATGAGAGTAATGGACCCTAACCCCGCATGGCTGTGTTTAGGGCAATTAACCGATCAAATCCGTGCCAGGGAGTTAGAGCGGGGCCTGGCATGCAGGTCGATACTGAGTACCTGGCGGCTGTTTTTCTCACGGTGGCATCAGCCCTCTGTGCGAATGAGGAAATGGCCCGAAGTAAAGTGATTTGCCCAGAGTGGAACAGCCTGGGAACGGCAGAGCAGGGAGTTGAAAGCCACGATGGGGCCCTTGTAAGCTACTTGCAGGCTGTACCACAGAGCAAAGGAGCCCAGGTCATTGCCCCCCGGGCCCGGCAGTGGTGCTGGAGCTGAGGCTGCGTGGTAGAAGCACCCAGGAAGCTTGGGACTTTCCTATGCCTGGGCCCCACCCTGACCCTGAGTGAGACTCGCAAGGGGTGCGTGCAGACCCTTCCACAACCTCC
>JAQZBX010075162.1:0-14653 GCA_029593785.1 Cabassous unicinctus
GGAATGAGCAAGGAGATATCATTACTGACCCCACAAAAATAAAGAGGATCATAAGAGGATACTTTGAAAAATTATATGCCAACAAGAATGATAATTTAGAGGAAATGGACAAGTTTCTAGAAACTCACACACAGCCTACATGGATGAAAGAAGAAATTGATGAACTCAACAGTCCAATTATGAGCAAAGAGATAGATTGAGTCATCAAAAACCTCCCAACTAAGAAGAGCCCAGGACCAGATGGCTTCACAGCTGAATTCTACCAAACATTCCAGAAAGAGCTAACACCAATTCTTCTTAATCTCTTCCAAAAAATAGAAGTAGAAGGCATATTGCCTAACTCATTCTACGATGCCAACATTACCCTAATACCAAAACCAAACAAAGATACCACAAGAAAGGAAAATTACAGAACAATTTCTCTAATGAACCTAGATACTAAAATCCTCAAAAAAATACTTGCTGATCGCATTCAGCAATATATCAAAAAGATTATAAACCATGACCAAGTGGGTTTCATTCTGGGGATGTAAGGGTGGTTCAGTATAAGAAAATCAATCAATGTAACACACCACATAAACAGATTGAAAGAAAAAATCACATGATCATCTCTATAGGTGCAGAAAAAGCATTCAACAAAATACAGCACTCTTTCCTGATAAAAACACTACAAAAGATAGGAATAGAAGGAATGTTTCTGAATATGATAAAGTGTATATATGAAAAACCCAAAGCTAACATCATTTTCAATGGTGAAATCCTAAAAGCCTTCCTTCTGAGATTGGGAACAAGACAAGAATGCCCACTATCACCACTCCTATTTAACATTTTCTTAGAAGTACTTGTGCAAGCACTGAGGGAAGAAAAGGACATAAAATGCATCCATAATGGAAAGGAAGAAGTAAAAATATCATTATTTGCAGATGACATGATCCTATACATAGAAAGCCCTGAGAAATCTACAAAAAAGCTGCTAGAAATTATAAAGTAGTTCAGTAATGTTGCAGGCTACAAGATCGATGCTCAAAAATCAGTAGCATTTCTGTACACCAACACGAGCAATCTGAGGAGGAAATCAAGAAAAGAATACCATTTACAATAGTAACTCAAAGAATCAAATACTTAGGATTAAATTTAACTAAACATGTAAAGGACTTATATACAGAAAACTACACAACACTGTTAAAGGAAATCAAAGAAGACATAAATAAATGGAAAAATATCCTCTGTTCATGGATAGGAAGACTAAATATCATCAAGATGTCTATCCTACCCAAACTAATCTTCAAATTTAGTGCAATTCCAAAAAAAATCAACACTGTATTTTTTAAGGAACTGGAAAAAGTAACCACAAAATATATTTGAGAGGTAAGAGGCCCCGAATTGCCAAAGACATAATGAAAAAGAAAAATTAAGTTGGTGGTATCACATTACCTGACTTTAAAAGATACTACAAAGCTACAGTGATCAAAACTGCATGGTATTGGCACAAGAATAGACCTACAGACCAATGGAACCAAATTGAGAGTTCTGATATTGATCCTCGCATATACCGTCATCTGATATTTGACAAGGCCAAAAAGCCCACTCAGTTGGGAGAGAATGGCCTCTTTAACAAGTGGTGCTTGGAGAACTGGATATCCATATCCAAAAGAATGAGAGAAGAATGACATCTCACACCTTACACAAAAATCAACTCCAGATGGATCAAAGATCTAAATATAAGAGCCAAAACCATAAAGATCTTGGAAGATAATGTAGGGAAGCATTTACAGGACCTTGTAATAGGAAATGGTTTCATGAACTTCACAGCCAAAGCACGAGCAGCAAGAGAAAAAATAGATAAATGAGATCTCATCAAAATTAAAAACTTCTGCACCTAAAAGGATGTTATTAAGAAAATAAAAATGCAGCCTACCCAATGGGAGAAAATATTTGGCAATCATATATCTGATAGGAGCCTAATATCCTGCATATATAAAGAAATCCTACACCTCAAAAATAAAGACAAACAACCCATTTAAAAAATGGGCAAGTGACCTGAAAAGACACTTCTCCAAGGAAGAAATACAAATGGCTAAAAAGCACATGAAAAATGCTCGACATCGGTAGCTATTCGGGAAATGCAAATCAAAACTACAGTGAGATACCATCTTACACCCATCAGAATGGCAGCTATTAAAAAAACATCAGAATATAAGTGTTGGAGAGGATGTGGAGGAATAGGAACCCTCATCCACTGCTGGTGGGATTGTGGAATGGTCCAGCCACTGTGGAGGACACTTTGGCGATTCCTCAGAAAACTAACAATAGATCTTCCATATGATCCAGCAATTCCACTATTGGATATATACCCAGCAGAATTGAAAGCAAAGACACGAACAGATATATGCTCACCAATGTTCATAGCGGCATTGTTCACAATTGCCAAAAGTTGGAATCATCCTCGGTGCCCATCAACAGATGAATGGATAAGCAAAATGTGGTACATACATGCAATGGAATATTACTCAGCTGTTAGAAGGAATAAAGTGCTAACACATGGAATAACATGGATGAATCTTGAAGACCTTATGTTGAGTGAAGCAAGCCAGGCATTGAAGGATTAACAGTATATGACCTCACTGATTTGAATTGAGGAAAGTTAACAGTCTTTGAGAACCACTCTCTGAAAGATAGGTTAATAAGGGAGAGAGAGAGAAGGGTAGGTTTTGAGCCATAACCCATATGGACATAATCTATGGTAAACTGATAGAGTATAGTTACATATTGAAGGATAGGACAGGTGCGTAGAGATATTACTGGGTTTGGTGGTGCAGGGTTAACAGGTGGGTAGATTAGGAAGGACAGGTTAGAATACCCAGGGCATGTAACTATGAATCTTGTCATCCCCTGAGCCAAGACAGTGGAATGTCATATGCCCCAGGAGGTGGGAAGGAAGGAAAAGTTAAGATCAAATGGGGTATTTAGTGGTCATGGGAAATGTTTTTCATTACCTTACAGTAGTGGACATAGGACATGGTAAATATCATCAAAAATTATTAAACTGCACAGTATAAATTGTAAAGTATACTGTAAACCATTAACAATGTTTAGTCGCTATAATAGTTTTAACAATGCTAACATCCATTAAAAAAAAAGAGGTTTTAATATGGGGTGGGGAAGGTGGAGGGAGGTTGCGTATGTGGGAGTCTCTATTAGTCCGTGTGTGTCTAAAACTTCTTTGAAAATTAAATCAAAATTTAATTTTGTGATCTAAAACTTCTTTGAAAATTAAATCAAAATTTGGGAGAATGGGGAATGAGAGGGGGAATGAAATGGGGAATGAAAGGGGGAAGATGTCACGCTACACTGGAAATCCAATAATGCAGTGATAAAAGGAAAAAATATTTTTTTTAAAAAGGATTTTTTTTGTTTTTTTCCCATTTTTTTGAACGTCCCAATCCACTAATTATATTTTATTTTTAGTTTAGTTTCTTTTTTTTTCTTCTGAAATTCCTTGTACTTATCTCTTGCATTTAAGCTTATCATTATTATTTTTTATCCTATTAATTGTATTTCATTATTATATGGGCTTCATGTTCAAGAAAGGTTTAGATCACAGAAGGGTTACAATGGGGGCTGCAGAGGATCATTGGTGGGGGGTGTCTGGGATGGGGGATTCATGGGAGTAAGTTCATCTGAATATACATGAAAGATATATATAATTGTTCAAATGATCAAGGGATGTGGCATGGTCATTGTGGGTAGACAATCATTCAATAAATGAGGGAATCTTAATTCCCTGGAGAGCCCTGGAGAGCTCTGCCACAATCTCCAAGGGAGCAGCAACAGTCCCCTGAGTGCAGTGGCAGTGTCTGGCAAAAGAAGATGGCCCACTGATAGGTTCTTGTTATTGAGGGCTGGCCTTATGAGTTTTTGCTCTTGTAATTGAAACTTAGCCTACTGTTTTGGGGTGCCTAAAGGTTGCCACCTGAGAGCCTTCTTCTTGCTCAAATGTGTCCTGTCTGTAAGCCAAACTCAGCGTGTGAATGCATTACCTTCCCCCCAATGTGGGACATGACTCCCGGGGATAAGCCTCCCTGGCAACGAGATATTATACCAAGTGCCAATTGGCAACACGATTGGAAAAAGACCTTGAATAAAAGGAGGGGAAAGAGAAATGAGTTCATGTGGCTAAAAGACTTCAAAGAGAGTCGGGAGGTCATCCCAGAGGTAATGCTCATGCACACCTCAGTAGGATCTCATAGAACACCAAAATGGATATCACCCCACACAGAGGGGCTCCTGAGGGTTCTGGAGACACCCAGGTCCTATATAAGTGGGGATAGCCCCAGAGATTGATGCCTTATTAGTGAGCTCTGTTTTGGAATCTGTGCTCCTTAGAGTGACAGTGTTGGACTCAAATAAGTCCTCCCTGTACATTGTCCATCAGTCCCTTCTATTGATACCTATATGTGATGCTGGAGTTTTTAGGTGTACTTCCATAGAGTGGAGCCTCTGGCCTATCTATGTGCCAGCTGTGCCTGGAATCTTGGTGGAGCTGCAACTCCTACCCTATAGCTCAATGGACTCATCCAAGTCACCTGGCGAGGAGACGACGATGTGCAACAGCCATCCCAGGGAATGGAGAGTGCCTGCAGCTGCAGGCAGGATAATCCAATACAACATATACAAGGGATATAAGCCCTCTCTCACTTGGAGTTGGAATGGACATCACCATCCCAGTCCCTTCAGGATTGGGCGAGGAGCTGTGGCCTAGAGTGGACTTGGTGGTGTTCTGTTGTATACATGTTGTGATTCAAGCAATGGAAGAAATTGTAACAGTGAGGTGTAGCCAGTGGCCACTGGGTGTTTTTGGGGCAGGGAGGGGTTGGGTAATTGAAATACAGGGGCTTTTTTGGGTCTTGGGGGTTTTCCTGAGTGGCCTTGAGGCGACAGATGTAGGCCATTTTGCATCAGCATATACCAAGTAGTACTGTGTGGAAGAGAGTGTGGTCTATGATGTGAACTGTGGTCTATGCTTGGTGGCAAGGCCCTAGGATGTGTATATCCATTGCGGGTGATGTGCCACACTGATGAAGGATGTTGATGTGGGTTGTTGTGGGAGGTGTGGGAAGTGGGGAACATGGGAATCCCTGTAATTTCTGAGTAATATTTAGGTAATCTAAGCACCTTTAAAAAATATATATAGATATATAATAACATTTATGTAAGCAAATGCACATATATGCATATGTATTTATATATCATTTTACAAACATTGCTAGGTATTGTGAAAAATTTGATTTTTACCCACAATAAAAAATTTAAAAAAAATCCAAAAAAAAGATATAATGTCAATTTTTTTATTTTATATTTTAATTTTTTATTATTCCATTTTAATTTTTTTCTATTTTATTTTTTATTTTAAAAACTATCATCATTTCATTTTTTAATTAATTGTATTTGGTTATTTTGTTGGCTTCATTATTTAATTAGTTTTGGATCACAGAAGGGTAACAACTGTGGCACGGGAGGATCATTGTTGCAGGGTGTCAGTGATAGGGGATGCATGAGAGGAGTTTCACCACAGGCATACCTATAAGTCATATACTTGTGTTCAAGTGTTCATGGGGCATTGTCACTGTGGACTGAGATTCTCACAAGAAATGAAATAATATTGAATTCCCATTCTGGGGAGCTCTGCCACATTCTCCAATGGGATAGCAAGTACCCCCTGACTATGGGGGCAGTGACTAGTGAAGGAGAATGGACCATTGATGCACCCATGATATTGATGACTGTACTTATGAGCCTATACATTTGAAATTGAAACTTAGCCTATATTATAGGGTGCTTAAGGGTTGCCACCTGAGTGCCTTCTTCTTGTTAAAATGTGGCCCTTCTTGAAGCTGAACTCAGCCTATAAATGCATTACCTTTCCCTCCAACATGGGACACGACTCCTGGGGATGAGGCTCCCTGGCATTGAGGGATTACTTCCAAAGGCCAACTAACAATGCAACTGGAAAAAGACCTTGACCAAAAGGGGGAAAGGACAAATACAAATTAGTTTATATGGCTAAGAGATTTCAAAGTGAATCAGTAGGTCATTTCACAGGTTATGTTTATGCATGTCTCAGCAGGATCTCATTGACTGCCAAAGTAAATATTAATCACAAATAAAAAGGCTCCTGCAGGCTCTGGAGACATCAAGACACTATAGTCAGGGCAGACAGTGCAGGAGTTTGGCATCCTGCCAGTGAGCCCTACTTTGCAATTAATGTTTCCCAGTGTGATTGAGTAGGACTAAGTTGTGGTCGTCCCTACACATAGGTCTTCTGCCCCTCCTATTTGTACCTATAGCAAGTAGTAGAGTTAGTAGGTATATTTCCAAGTCTTAAATCTTTGTGCTGTCCATGTGACAGCTGGTCCCTGAATATCAAGAGAGTTGTAATCCATACTCTCCAGTTCACTGGACTCACCCAAGACATCTAACAAGAAGAAGATGATGGACAGTGAACATCCCAAAGGAACAGATTCTACAACTGCAAACAAGATAGTCCCATCCATCTGCACCATGGGAACTAAGCCCCCTCTCAATTAGAGGTGAAATGGGCATCACCATCCGTGAAACCTCAGGATTGGGGAATGAAAAATGGACTAGGGTAGACTTATTGTTATTCTACTATAGACTTATTGTGATTCTAGCAATGGAAGAACTTTTATCATTGATGTGGAGGCAGTGGCCAATGGAGGTTCTGAGGGGAGAGAGAAGAAAACTCAGTTGTAATTTGGGGGCATTTTCACAACATGGGCATTGTCCTGAATGACAAAACAATTACAGATACAGGCCATTATATATCTTGTCATAACTTACAAAATTGTTTGGGAGAGAGTGTAAACTACAATGGAAATGATAATCCATGCTTAGTGGTAATCCTTCAAAATATGTTCATCATTGTCACAAATGTTATCACATTAATGAAGGATGTCATTAATTTGGGAAAATGTAAGGAGGGTAGGGAGCAGGACATATGGAATCCCCTATATTTTTTATGCAACATTTATCTAATCTAAGTATCTTTAAGAAAATAAAAATGTAAATTGAAAAAATGGATTATCAAAACTTTGAGTCATGTCAATATTATTTCATTTTTATGTGGTTTGATGGGTCTTGAGATGTTCTATTTTTATCAGCTTGGAAAGTTATATTTATATGAATAGTTTTTCTAAATAATAAGTCATGAAATATCTTAAATTTTTAAATACTGCTTTTTAAACCTAGGAAACAACACACAAATTTATTTTGTATGAAAATGGTTACAAAGTAGAAAAGTAATAAAATGTTTAAATTATGTGTTTAAATCAGTCATATGTAATGCACAGAATAAATTAGAAAATGCAATTTGTGTAAAATAATAATAGGTATAAGTTTACAATATCTTGCCTTAGTTTACAATAGTAATCCACTCTTTTATATTGTCCACTTATTCATTCAAACTCAGCATATTATTCATAGCTATTTAAATTTTTTATTTGATAATGCTAATGTATCTGTCATATTGATAATGCTTCTGCTCTTTACACTGTATCTGCAAACAGTGCTTTTGCTATCTGAATATCCTTTTTTTTTTTGAAAGCCAGACTTGATATAGTTAATAAAAGACAGTGAAGTAAATAAGCCACAAATGTTGTCAGTTTCTTGGCTGGTATGACAAACACCACAGTCTGTTGCATTAACAGCAGGAATTTCTGGGCTCAAGGATTCAGAGGATAGAAGGCTTGACTACTCTCATGTTTGATAGCAGTCCCTGGGTCCCTTGATTTCCCATCACCTGTCAAAGTCCTCTCTTTTCTCTTCCAGTGCTTATTCACTTCTATCATACTCTCCATAGTGGGTTCTCTACATGAAGTTTCATTCCTATATAGAATGGGACACAATTTAACTAAAAATACCAACTTGAAAAGTTTCTATTTAAACACTCATAGTAATGTATTAACATTAAGAACATGTTCTATTTTGTTTTCTTTCTCTTCCTAAGGTACATAATTCATACTTCCACTGCCCAAACTGTGGACCCCAGAAAGACATTTTTCTAATCCATCATATCTCAAAATCATTAATTCATGCAAGAAAAAACTGTGAATCCAATGTCTAATCCAAATTAGTAACACTTGTGCCCCATCCTGGAAAGGAATTTGACTCCATATTATAGAATGTTGTAATGTAGAAATCAAATTATTTCCTTACAAAATACAATGATAATAGGCATAAGATAAATATTCCTATTTCAGAAGGGAGAAATTGGAAGGAAAACAAGGGTAAATGTCACAGGTCTATTAGATTTCAAGGTCTAAGAGACTTTGAATCAATAATTTGGTCTCTCTGCTTCATGGAGAAGTACCCACATGTATTCTAAACACTTGTGCAGTCTCCCAGAACATAAGAGTATAGGTCTCAACCTCTGAAATAATCAGAATCATGGCCACACTCTGACTGAATGCAAGGGTATAGGGCCCATTATACTGGAGCATTGGAGTTGTATTATTCTCCCTTTATATTGGGGTTCAACTACCAACTACTCCAAGTTCCAGGTGAACTGGTCTGTCCTCATCAAGCACAGGGGTTGACTGGCTGTTGCCACACAAATAGGTGGGCATTCCCTCTTAGCAGGAGAGGTACTTTCTGGTCCAGTCCTCTTTATCAATGTTTTTGTCCATTAAGTACTTCTGCCTTCTATTTATCTGTTCTCTGTCCCTTTCAGTCCAGGTTGGTAGTATGCTTCTGTTCATTCCAATTTTGTAAAATTCATTGTCAGGTTTTTATGAAGTTAAAGGGGGTCCAAACATCAGATAAAAGAGCTTTCCACAACTCCTTCCTTGATAACTGCACTTTAAATCCTGTCTTTAACTGAAATGGCTGGTTAGATCCATGTTCAGACACTTTCTTTAATAAATTGTTGTTCATTTAAATCATCATATGTAACCCAGTTCTCTGGGAATCACTTCCTGAAATCCCAATGGTGTCCCTGACAGAAAAATTTCTGGTTTTACTCTCAGATTGCATTATCTGGATAAGATCCTATTTTCAAAATCAATAATTTCTGCTTCCTTCATGCTTAATAGTTTAATTGTCATCTTATCCTTTTTCCTTTAGCATTTTTCTATTTGATTCACTGGAAATAAGGCTGCATCATCCACAAATAACTTGGAAATATCTTAAGTTAAGTGACTAAGTTCATTGCTTACAAGTTCCAAGTTCAATCCAACAATTAGACACAATTTTACCAAATTGTCTACTATTTTATAATAAAGATCACTTTCCATCCCGTTTATAATAACACATTCATTATTTCCTTCTAAAATCCCATCAAAGTTATTTGTGTTATCCATAATCTCAGCAATATTCTCTGCAATGCAATCTAGAGTTTTCTTTTGGGAAATCCATGTTCTTCCAGTCTTTACTTATTCCCCAATTCCAAAGCAACTTCCATCTTTTTATGTGTTTGTAATAATAACACCCACTTCTCAATATCAAAAAATGTCTTAGTCTCCCAACTATTATGACAAACACCACACAAAAGTGACTTAACAACAGGAATTTATTGACTTATGATTTCTCAGACTAGGTGTTGGCAGTGTTATGTCTGTCTGGCAATCCTTCATTCCTTAGCTTTCCTTTCACAATGAGATATCCTCCTCTTCCTATTATGGATTGTATAAGCTTCCAGCTTTTCATTCTGCCACATGACTTTCTCTTAATAATGCATCCAGGAATAAGATTAATGCTCAACCTCATTCAGTTTATTCACACCATATCTATAAATAACATCTTCTAAAGATCCTATTTATATATAATGGGTTCAAACCCACTGAAATAGCTTAAAATTCAGGATAACCCCTAGAAGACAAATACACAAATTTTACATAGCTAGGAGTTAGGCTATGTTTGCAGTTTGTTCTATCTGTAAGTTATTAGAGGCTAGAATTTCCACTAGTTTCATTGGTTTGTGGTCCCCTATTTTCTTAAATCAGTTCTAAGCCTTAAAATTATTTATTTTGTAATCAACTTTTGTTACAGAGATGTATTTATATCCTCTGATGTGTATTAAGCGTTCTCTAATCCTATGATTTGGTCTCTATCTTTTACTTAACTTGTTTCTCTGGAATGATACCTACAGAACTCTTTCTTTGCTTTGTAAACTCCCTACACCCTAAGGTGAGATAAGAAATGTAGAGTAAGCTGCTCTTAGATATTTCCCTTTCCATTTATCAAAATATAGAGGGTGACTTATTTCAATATTTTTCCTCACTAACATAGAAGGGCAGATGTGGCTACAATTATATTTCCTTTCCAGCATGTCACTTATGTTTTGAGAAAACATGTTTATTAAGCTCTGGTAAAAGAGTTTCCATTTAGTTCAGTCCTTTTTAAGAACAGGTCACTCTAAGCATATTTCAAAATATTTAATTTCCCCTCTCCATACTGATGGTACAAGATGGAATTTTCCCCAGTCTTCAGAGTAGGAAAATGGTGCAGCTGTTGGAGATAAAACTTAGGAAACTATGGTCTCAAACCCCTATATCTGGGTTTCTATAAATCTTCAACTTTCAACTTTGTCCATACTGAGCATTCACACATTGGTCAGCTAGATTTCAAGCATTCCTGTGTGTACTGGCCGTAGCAGAGTGCTTCTATTTCTTTACTTCTCCTCCAATGTAGTCGTGCTTTCACTTCACCTGCCTCTATTCTCTTTTCTAGGTAGTGGTTTGTCCTGTGACCTCAACTCTCTCATAGATGTAAGAAGGGTTTTTGTTTGGCATATTGTTCAGCATTTTTCTTTTTGGGATGGGAATGATGGTTTCAAGGATGTTTAAATGTTGTACCTTACACTGGTAGTCTGAATAATGCATTTTATTACCTAACACTTGAGATATATTCACAAAGTGGATATTTATTTGTTCAAAATAATCCTCAATAAATCATTATAAGACTGAGTCTTTTAAATAATATAATAAACTGAACAAATAAGCAGAATAAAGGACAAGTTTTCTTATGAAGAGCATTTTAAGAAATCAAAATTGCAGTCATCCAAAAATGATTTTTAAAATCTTTATAAAATTCTCTAAAAAGAGTACTAACATTAACTATAATGGCTACATAAGTAATTAATTCAAAAGGATTGTGAAACTGAATGGGATATCATCAAAGTCTAAATTAACTGATCCACTTTTAGCAAACAAAAATAAACAATAGGGAAATGTAATTTTGAGGCATTGATATTAGATTATATTACAGTTTTAACTGTTTGCCAATTGTAAGGAAAAGTGAAATTATTAAATAAAATGAATCGATGATGGCATTCACCAAAGAAACAATTTTACAGGTAAAATGTTTACACATATTTTAAATTATTTTAACTAATATTTATTAAACAATCTCTCTTATCAGAGTTATGCATTAAAGTTTCATTACTTGAGAAAATTCCCATAAGGCCAATTATCTTGAAATTAATGGCCTAGTATGTGGTTGTTAAATCCTGGAAGAAGAGATCAGCAATACCAAATATTAGCAAATCATTATAAAAATTATGTAAAAGTATCAGTTGTTATTGCTGAGCAGCATTTCTGTAATTTTTTTTTTAATTAGTGAAGTTGTGAGCTTACAAAACATAATATGTACAATTCCCATACATCATCCCTGCACCAATACCTTACAATGTTGTGAAATTTTTATCACAGTATATGGAAGAAGAAATTCAGTTTCTTACCACAAGTTATGGTCCATAGTGTACACTTGGTATATGTTTTCCATACACCACTATAATTAACACTAGGTATAAGTATTGTATATTTGTTTTAGCTCATGAGAGTCCATGCTCAAATTTGTGTTGTTAACCACAGTCCATCTTCTACCCCATGGTTCACTGTTTATATTATCCCATGCTTTGTAAATTCTATCCAAAGTGTACACTGAGTGACTGTCATTTTAACTACAGAGTTGTGTAGTTTTTGCCTCAGTAAAACTTTGAAATATTTTTGTCTATTATTGTTTATTAATTGCTCTTGTGAGGCAGTTCTGCCCAACAAATTCATTTTTTGAAAATAAAATGCAAATTTTTGATTGTTAAAAGAATAATTAAATGGATATTTAGACACAGAATTTCATACTGTAAAGCTTAACGAAATTTGAATTGTAAGTCAAATATAATTGGAAAAAATAACTACTGCTAAGAAAATATAGAATTCTAAAACAAATAAGTTGATTGATGAGATTTACATATAATATTTATAAAATTCAAAAGTGAAAGTAGCATAAATTCAGATATCAAACAGATGATAATATTAAATTATGAAAGAAAATGGATTATTTATTCAAAATAAGTGAAAATCATTGAGTAAAATATATATGCAAATTTGAAGACCCGAAATAATACATAGTGAGAAGTCATTATGAAAGAGTCTCAATGAAGAAAGTTGCAAGGCATACACAGAATTTCATTGGTATTTATTTAAATTGCTATATATTTATTATTATTCTGATGAGATATTTTTTTAATATATAAAATTAATTTTAAAAATTATTGGGGTAAAACTATCTTAAATTATGTTTTGAAGTGGATTTCATGGAAATACTCTAATAAAAACAAGCATATTATACAAATAAATCTATTTTGCTATGTCTTAACTGATAACAATTCATAAATTTAATTGGGAAACACATATCAAGAACAAATAATGGAATCCTTGGACACATTATTTATATTTCTACATATCTGTCAGAAAAAAATTCCATACATATAAACAAATACATCTGAATTATATATATATTTGTATTATATATAAAAACTGGAAAGGATGTAAAATGAATACAGCACTGCACACTTGGAGGAATTGGAAAAACAACAAAAAACTAAACATAAAGGAAGTAGAAAGAAGGAAATAATAAAGATTAGAGCAGAACTAAATGAAATAGAAAATAAGGACGCACTAGAAAAAATAAACAAGACCAAAAGCTGGTTCTTTGAGAAGATCAATAAAATTGACAAACCCTTAGCCAGACTAACAAAGAAAAATAGAGAACAGATGCACATACACAAAAAAAGGAATGCAAAACAGGATATCACTGCTGACCCCACAGAAATAAAGAGAATCATCAGAGGATACTTTGAAAAATCATACGCCAACAAGAATGATAATTTAGAGGACATGGACAAATTTCTAGACACTCACAAAGAGCCTACATTGAGGAAGGAAAAAATTGATGATCTCAACAGTCCAATTACAAGTAAAGAGAGAAACTCAGTCATCAAAAACCTCCCAACTAAGAAAAGCCCAGAGCCAGATGGCTTCACAGCTGAATTCTTTGAAACGTTCCAGAAAGAGCTATCACCAATCCTGATTAAGTTCTTCCAAAAAATAGAAGTAGAAGGAATATTGCCTAAATCATTCTATGATGCCAATATTACCCTAATACCATGGCCAAACACAGATACCACAAGAAAGGAAAATTACAGACCAATTTCTCTAATGAACCTAGATGCTAAAATCCTCAACAAAATACTTGCTGATCACATTCAACAGCATATCAAAAGAATTATACACCATCAACAAGTGGGATTCATCTCATGTATGCAAGGATGGTTCAATATAAGAAAATCAATCAATGTAATACACTACATTAACAGATTGAAAGAAAAAAATCACATGATCATCTCTACAGATTCAGAAAAAGCATTCAACAAAATACAGCACTATTTCCTGATAAAAACACTGCGAAAGATAGGAGTAGAAGAAAACTTTCTGAATATGATAAAGGGTATATATGAAAAATCCAAAGCTAACATCATCTTCAATGGTGAAATCCTAAAAGCCTTCCCTCTGAGATTGGGAACAAGGCAAGGATGTCCACTATCACCACTCCTATTCAACATTGTCTCAGAAGTAGTTGCTCGAGCACTGAGACAAGAAAAAGATATAAAAGGCATCCAAATTGGAAAAGAAGAAGTAAAAATTTCATTTTTTGCAGATGACATGATCCTACACATAGAAAGCCCTGAGAAATCTACAACAAAGCTCCTAGAACTTATAAAGGAGTTCAGTAATGTTGCAGGCTATAAGATCAATGTTCAAAAATCAGTAACATTTCTATACACCAATAACAAGCAATCTGAGGAGGAAAGCAAGAAAAAAAAGTACCATTTACAATAGTAACTAAAATAATCAAATACCTAGGAATAACTTTAACTAAAGATGCAAAGGACTTATATACAGAAAACTACACAACACTATTAAATGAAATCAAAGAAGACTTAAATAAATGGAAGAATATTCCCTGTTCATGGATAGGAAGACTAAACATCATCAAGATGTCTATCCTACCCAAACGAATCTACAGATTTAATGCAATCCCAATAAAAATCAACACTGTATTTTTTAAGGAACTGGAAATACTAACTACAAAATATTTTTGGAAAGGTAAGAGGCCCCAAATCACCAAAGACATATTGAAAAAAAAGAGGAAGGTGGAGGTATCAGTCTACGTAACTTTAAAATATACTACAATGCTACAGTGGTCAAAACTGCATGGTATTGGCACAACGATAGACCTACTGACCAATGGAACCGAATTGAGAGTTCTGATATAGATCCTCACATATACAGTCATC
>JAQZBX010075163.1:0-14638 GCA_029593785.1 Cabassous unicinctus
GCCAGCCACAAAACAGAAGAATGGTGGCCAGAAGTTGGAAGAGGACTTGGGACAGAATAAGCAGAAAAGAGATACCCCTCTACAAAGAAGATGCCCATGGAGAAGGCCAAGTTAGAAGAGCAGCTAAAAGAGACCATGGTGAGGCACCTGAGGCCCAGAAGGTAGCTTCCAAGTAGCAGAGCCAGGATTCGAATCAGGGTGGTCTGCCTTGGCGTCCTTGCTCCTAATCACTGTGCTGTGGTGCCTGAAACTGAAAACGGTTGGATGTTGGCAGCCCTCACAGGGTAATTTAGTAAATGTTAAAAGTAGGAAAGCTCAGGAGATGAGTGAGAAAATGGAAAAATATTAATATAAGCAGGCTTTGGCAGTTATTGAGAACTTATGACAGAGAAGCTAAAAATTGGTGGAGAAGGCAAAATTATATGGTTGTGGAAGACGAATCCAAATAGCCTTTCCTTTCCTTTCTACTTTTCATGGGTTAGTAAACAGCTAGCTCAGCAGGTCCTCCTTTCTAACAAGGCGACTTTCTGAGCCAGAAAGCTCCATTGTTAAACAGTCACATAGTTGTCCCCAGCCCTTCTTTCCCTACAAATATGCAGAGAGTTGGGGTCCCTCTCTACTGGAGCCCTTTCCGTCATGTGTCTAGTCTAGCTTTGCCTGGTCTAAGGACATTCTTCTAAGAATAATCAGAACCTGCACATTCTTGTGTGTTTTGCAACTTCTCTGCTTTTAAACTTGCTCTCAGTAAACTCTATTTTGCATTTAATCAACCTGGTGCTGGGGGGCGGGGTGTGTCTCTACCATATATGCATATAGTGATGACTTTGAACGCTCACACTCTACTCAGTTCCAAGATGAACATGAAATGGCTGGACTAGGTACAGTGGCAGGTCACAGAAGGGCCAGTGGCCAGGTTTCTGAAGATCCAGAAGTGCTTAAGACCAAGGTGTCTAACTCAGGAGTGAGTGGGCTGGCCACAGCTTCTGTGATCCCAGGAGCAGGAAGGGCTGCTGAAGACTCTGCTCCAAGCCCTGAGGGGTCAGGGTTACAGCAGCAGGACTAGCTCTCAAAACCTGAAAATCACTCTGAAGGGAGGTGGATTCACTACAAAAGGAGGTTGTTTGCTTACCAGAAAAACAAACAAACCTGCAAATGTGCATTCTTTATGACTACAGTTGAGGCGTTTTGAAAAATTACAAAAGGAACCATGACAAGGGATTGAAGGAGCAGTTCCTACAGTATACAGATAAAATCTAAGGAAAAAGACAAAATCTGGGCTACCAGTGACTGCTCAGAAATGCAGCTAGATGGATGGGCTGATAAAAATACCTGGACTGGATCTGACAGCTTCTGTGGGGCAAAAACACAGATAAGCTAATAGACTGATGGGAAAACCCAGAATACAATAACAAAATTATAGCAAAAGGAAAGAAAGGACAAGGATTATGTCTGGGAGCGAGTCCCCAATTTCTCTTCCTCCAAGGAGAAGGCCCAACACATTCTTGAATTTGCTGAATACCAGAGGCTACAGGTGGTTATTTTAGATTTTTGGTTTGTTTGTTTTTTAATTTATTTGTGGTCTGGACTGTGATTGATGTCCTTTTGTCAGCCGCTATAATCGCTATGGATGTTCTGAGTACGAAGCATACTGGTTTTGTTTACTCATTGTCACCCTTGTTGGTGACCTCAATAACAATTGGCCAGATTCATAGTCAAGAATAGCATGTTCTGGCCAAGATTGTATATTTAAACAATGTGTCATACTAAGAAGAGAAAAATAGCTTTCTCATATAAGATTCACTGTATGGATGGTTACATATTGCTATCTCCTAGTTTAACAGCCGTGAGGGCAGGTAGAAGTCACCAGTGTTGGAGTGCTTACCATGGATCACTGAGGCTTAAATAAGACAGTGATTACCATTATTCCCACAGTGCAGTGATTCCTAAACTGTGCATTAGGGTCGTTAGGATAGCTTCTGAAAACTAACCAGGTGTTTTTTTCTGAATAGACTTAAGTCAGTTGCATTCCCAGATACTAACAGCAAACAACTAGAAAACATAATTAAAGAGAAGTAGTGCCAGAGAATATCAAGCATCTAGGAGTGAATATAACAAAAGATATCCAGGACCTCTTTAGGGGAAATTATAAAACGTTATTAAGAAATACATAAGAAGTGCTAAATTAATGGAGAGATACACCTATGTTTATGAATAGGAAGACTTACTGTTGTGAATATATTCACAATTCTCCCCAAACTGGTCTAAACACCAGTTTAATTCCAATTAAAATTCCTACAGGAGTTTTCATGGAACATGATAAGATTGTTCTAGTAATATATCTTTGTTTTTGCTTTGCTAGTGCTTTGTTTAGAATTTTTTGCATATATTTTCACAAGTAAGATTTCTTACTTACTTCTTTCCTGTACTATCCTTGTCAGATTTTGGTCTCATTTCCTTGATAATCTCCTAAAATAAATTGGAGAGTGCTTCTTCTTTTTCTATTCTCTGGAAGAATTTGTATAAGACTGGCATTATTACTTCTTTAAATGTTCATTAGAATTAACTAGCAAGTCATTTAGACTTTATTAACCTTTTCAAAGAACATACCATTGATTTTCTTGATCTTTGCTACTGAATGTTTGCTTTCTATTTCATTAATTTTTGCGCTCAGATTATTTTTGTATTTTTAGTTTCCTTGGGTTTAATTTGTTTTTCTATTACAAAGTTATTATTCTTGATATTTAGCTCATTAAATTTTAGCTTTGCTTATTTTCTAGTATATGTATTAAAGGTATAGATTTCTCTAGAAACACTGTTTTGACTCTATCTCACAAGTTTTGATATGAAGTATTTTTATTTTCAGTCAGTTCAAAATAGTTTCTAATTTTTATTGTGATTTCTTCTTTGACCCATGGGTTATTTGTAATGATCTTGTAAAATTTCCAAGATATGGCAATTTTCAGGTTATCTTTTAATAATTGATATCTTACTTAATTCCACTGTGGACATAAAACACACTGGTTGATTACAGTCTTTTGAAATTTGGTAGGACTTGCATTATGGTCCAGTCTACATTTGATTTTTGAAAATGTTCTTTTTGTGCTTGAAATGAATGTTTTCTTAGTTGTGGATATGAGTTCTCTATATGTCCTTTAAGTCAAGTTTGCTAATCACACTGTGTAAATCTTCTATATCCTTTCTAATTTTTTGAGTCTGTATATTCGGTCCATATCGAAAGAATTCAGTTGAAATCATCCACTATAATTATTGTTTTGTCTAATTCTACTTGTATTTATGTTAATTTTTGCCTTTAAAATTTTGAGACTACATTATTAAGTCCATATATATTTAGAATACTTTTCTCTTCCTGAAGAATTGACCTGGACATTTTATCATTATGAAGTGTTCCTTTATCACTATAATGCTTTTTGTTTAAAATCTTGATAATATTAAAGTTACATCAGCTTTCCTTTGGTTAATATTCACATGGTGAAACTCTTTCCATCTTTTTGTTTTCAACTTCAAGATCACTACATAAAACAATGGGAGTTTATTAAATTTTAATTTGACAGTTATTTTCTGTCAGCACATTGAAGGTATGAGGCCATTGGGTTTTTTTGTATGTTTGCTTGTTAGTGTTTATTTTCTTTTGTTTTGCTGTTGTTCCATTGTTGTTGGGATCTAACTGCGACTCCTTTTAGATATATACTGCAGGTACAGGTCTGGGCAACAGGAACCCAGCTCAGATAATTCCAGAAAATCTGTTCCTAGGTCTGAGATCGTGAGCCTTCTGGGCTGAACCAGAAACACAGGCTTACTCTATAAGGAATCTTAAATTTATATTGACATCAGAACCTTTCCATTTTCACCAAGAATCCTTGCTTTAAAATAGGTAAGCCATGCTCCAGCATTGGGTCCTGCTTTCCTGGTCCAGTCTCACTCGCCCACGCTCAACATGGCCACCATTCAACAGCTGGTAGGAAGATGGCGCCTGGTGGACAGCAAAGGATATTAATCCTTCAAGAAAGGAGTAGGAATGGCTCTGTGAAAAATAAGTATAATGGTCAAGCCAGATTGTGTCATTGCTTCTGACAGCAAATCCTTCACCATAAAAACTAAGGGCACTTTGAAAACAGCACAGTTTTCTTATAACCCAGGAAAGAAGTTTGGAGAAACTACAGCTGATGGCAGAAAAATGTATACTCTCTGCAACTTTATAAACATCAGGAATGGAATGGGAAGGAAAGCACAGTAACAAGAAAACTGGAAGATGGGAAATTCGTGGTGGAATGCATTATGAACAATGTAACCACTACTTGGGTCTATGAAAAAGTAGAATAAAAATGCCATCATCACTTTTGGGCAGGAAGTAACTGTGAGAATGAATAAAGCTCAGTTCAACGAGCAAATCTCCATACTGCTTTTTATTAATATTATTATTATTATTGTATTCAACTATATTTATCACAAACATTTTACATCCAATGATTGCAAAGCGTTGGTTTAATTAGGATCATCTCTTTGGTTAGTAAATAAAGGTGTTTGTGCTAATAAAAAAATGATGAAGACCTGAAATTAGGACTGGCTACGTAATTTGTGGAGTCCAATGAAAAATGAAAATGCAAGGCTTCTTGATAAAAAATTATTTAGGATTTCAAAAGGGTAATAGCAGAACATTAATTCAAGTGTGAGGCCTTTCTGAACTTGGGGCCCTCAGCTACTACTCAGATTGCACACCCATGAAGCTGTCACTGTTTGAGCTTGACTCTGCTTGCTGATCCGATTCATTATTTTCTTGCATGAATGGAGCCATTTGTTCCATTAGGACTACAGTGAAATTCAAAGGAAGCTGGTCACAAGAAATGAGTCATGAAACTTTAGAAAGAATCAATAAAGTTCTTGCAAATATTTATAGATTTTTTTCTAGAGAGAATACATAGACAAATGAATTTATACAGTTCTCAGCTACTGATTTCAGAAGACAACTTATCCTGATTATAATAAGCAAGAAGAAGTAGCAAAGAGGTGAAAGGACAGGCTTTGTGCATTTAACTCAACTATTATCATTTAGGATAAGTAGTACTGAAGTAGAGGGGAAAAAATCCAAAATTCATTTCTGTTTTCTGGACATTTTTCCATAGCTACCATCTACCCTTTAGATTTCACCTTAGAAATAATAATTTAGATGAAACAAATGCATGCCAGTGAGAGAATAATAGTTGTGTGATATATGCATGGAAGAGGATCAAGCCAAATTAAAATTCAGGTATCTAATAAGACACAGTGTACACTTTAGGTTACATGAATGAAGAGCAATACTATTATCCATTCATTCAATCAAAGTTTATTTATTTACTTATTTATTTAGAGGCACCAGGGATTGAACCTGGGACCTCGCATGTAGAAAGCCAGCTCTCAACCACTGAGCTACATCAGCTCCCCTGAATTGGTTCCTTCATTTGTTTGCTTGTTGTTTGCATTCTTGTTTCTAGGAGGCAACGGGAACTGAACCGGGACCTCCCATGTGGGAAGCAGGCAGTCAACCACTTCAGTCACATCCACTACTCACAACCAATGTTTACTGAATTCCTACTATATGGCATGTGGGGAGATAGTAAATACATCTTCAGAGATTACTGCTGAAGA
This sequence comes from Cabassous unicinctus, assembly GCA_029593785.1. NCBI lineage: Eukaryota > Metazoa > Chordata > Mammalia > Cingulata > Chlamyphoridae > Cabassous > Cabassous unicinctus. The sequence continues at coordinate 5,647 of JAQZBX010075163.1, forward strand.
GAGAAAAAAAAAAAAAGCAGGAAAGGAATGAGGAATAGAAAGAGGAGGAGAGGGGTTGACATTTTAAATAGAGTGGTCAAATTAGACTTCATTGAGAAGATGACATTTGAGGAAATACATGAAGAAGATGAGGGAATTATAAGAGTTTTTAGTGTGTTTGTAATCAGAGAATAATGATTTGGTGGACAGGAAGAGACTGAAGATAAAGGAGAAGACAGGAAGGATGGAAGAAGGTCTGGGGATGATGAAGGGTGGATCAGGAGCTTAGGCAGAGGACCTGGCACTGTAAAGAGAAAAGACAAGTCATCTTAAAAATGGATTCAGAGTACACAGACATTGTAAATTGTTGAATTTTACACAGAGTTTAGATAATATTAGCAACCTCAAATCCTATGTGGCACATGATGAACTATAAAGAAATAGTGGTGCTATTAGCAGAAAAAAGAAAATAAAGGAAAGTATAGGATACTTAACTTTGAGGGTTGAGTTCTAGAAAAAGGGGAAAACAGCTTATTTAGAGTAATATACAGGAAGATTCAGTGTTTATTGAATTATTAATTTGACAAGTTAGGAAGCACCATGCAAAATGAGAACATGACTTTACAATTTTAAGAGAAACAAATTATCTGAAGGAAATTTTGGGGTTTAGAAATTATCTGTCAGGATAATTGAAATTTATTTATTGTCAGTAAGCTCTGGTTTGAATTTCATGTTTTCTGGCAGCAAAGGGGGAAATGAATTACGTTATGGAGTAGAGTCTTAATTTTCACTTGCATACAGATATAGGAATGTATGCAAAATCATTGATATGGGCACATATTTTTCCAGAACTAAACTTTAAGACACATTTACCATAAGCCCTTTTATGGATAACATAGATAATATTTTTACCATGGTTTTTTTAAAAACAGATATTGCTATTCAAAACTTTATAAACCAGAGGGCATGACATCAAATCACAAGTAAACAAAGGTCAAGGTCACTTGTTTTGTGATGATCTCACAATACAGGGATGTTTGTTTACTCTTAAGTCTAAATAAGATCTATCTAGAATTCATAGCAGAAGGCTAATAGTTATGCTTGATTGCACCTTAGTATATAGATGCACTTTCTTAATAGCTTTGATGAGGTCCTAAACTAAATGGGAAGTAGCAATTAGATGTACAGTGTAAGAGGTATACATGTAAAAATACACATACAATTGAATGTTAGGGTAGAGAAACCCAATACCACTACAATGATGAATGAGTGAATAGAATAGAAAAGTAATTTAGATTCTGAGCTAAGACAGAACATAATAAAAATTCATAAAAAGAATTTTTGAATTAAAAAAAATGTTCCATAAAACATAGAGAAAGAGAAAGTCCCAGGAGCCAGAAATGACAGATAACTCATCTCTAGAGTGGGAAGTGTATTAAATGATACTAAGACAGATAATTGGATACAAATGTAGAATTTAATAGCCAGAGGCTGGGGTTACTAATCCTAGGAAAACATAATATGGCCTTGGACCTTTCAAGGCAGGGATATGGAACTGTTACTTCCCATGAAAAGCAAGGACGCTTGGAAGGATTTCCTCTCTGGGGTTTATGGGACTCTTCTCTGTCAAATCAGAGAAGAGTCAAGAAAACTGGCTCAGAGTAAAACTCTGAGATAGAGATTCTCCCTCTCCCTTTTCTATGGGAAACAAAAACAAAAAGCCAAGCCTCCCAGATGTGGAATCTGAATTTATTCCACGCTGATGGTGAGGGAACCCCAAGCTGAAACATTTACTATGAAAACTGGTGCTGGACTCCACTGAGAAACTCCTAGGGTGCCTGGTAGAAGCAAACTGCTCTATAGGGATGCTTCTTCAACAATGGTCACATGAATATTTTGCATTTAAAATTCATGATCAAAAATGAAAAAATTCGTTCAAGGTACACAGTTTTAAAAAATGACAAAACACATTAGGTAACAGTCCACAAAAAATACAATAAACAGGAGGATAACCAACCTTAAGAACTTGAGTTTTAATACATGTTCATGTATGAATGATATACTTCAATAAAACTTTTTTAAAATGAAAAAAAAAGAACTTGAGTTATAGAAAAATGTCTGCAAAACAATTATCTTTCAAATTATTAAAAAGATAAAAGAAAAAACAAGAACCAAAATCATAGGATAATATAAATGAGAGAAAGCAGAGAATTTTGATAAAAATATATAATTTCTAGAAATGAAAAACTTAATCATTTAAATTTAAAAGTTCAATGTACTTCTTTAAGTAAAGATTATATATAGCTGAAGAAAGAAGTAGTAAAGTGGAATTTGGAGCTGAGAAAACTATTCAGAATGCATCATGTTGTGAGGAAAAGGATGGAAAATAAAATTGAGAGGCTAAGGGACAGACTTAAAAGCCCAATTTATGTCTAAAAGTGGTTTCAAAGAGAATAGAGAGAATGCAGGAGAGGCTATATATGAAAACATAATGGCTGAGAAATTTCCAGAAATGATGAAAGAAATAAATCTCCAAATTAAAGAAGCACAGTGAATTTGGGGATGATGAAATAAAAATAAATTCACACCCAGATACCTTACAGTGATAATAGGAAGTATCTAAAATAAAAGAATTCTTAAGGCAACCTGGAAGAAAAGATTGATACTACAAAATACCTCAGACAAAGAGAAAAATCTGGAAGAAAAAATTCATGGCAACAGCAACTATACCAATAGCAACTATAGGAAACTGAAAACAAAGAATAACACTTTCAAAGTACTGAAGGAAAAGAACTGTCAGAACATAATTCTATCTCTAGTGATACTATTATTCAATAGTGAAAGTGAAATTAAGATGCTTTCAAACAAACAGATTGAGGGAGTTTGCCTCTTACAGACCTTCATGGAAAGAACTTTCCTAACAAAAAGAAAACTTAAGGAAGAGTGAGATTCAAGAAGCGACGGTTACCAAAGAACTAGTAAACATATGGGTAAACCCAAATGAGCATTGGCCTAATAAAACAACAGGAAGTATGACTACTTTGGGTGTTTAAACAAGGCAATAACCCCATCCCCCCCACACTCCAAAAGAGCAGATTTTACTTTTTGAGAACTAGATAAGCTGATTTTAGAATCTATAAAGAAAAATAAAACAGAATAATAAGGAAAATTATGAAATAAAAGACAAACAAATGGGAACTCTCCCTATAAGACAGTAAAATGTTATAAAGTTACAATAATTGAAATAATGTGGTACTGGCATGTGAATAGCAGACAAATCAGTGGAACAGAAGAGAAAACACAGAAATTGTTCTAACATGTTGAAATTTAGTATTGTTAAAGGTAGCACTTCAAATCTTGTGAAACAGATTAAGCAATTAGTATGTTAGAAAAACTGGAAGCTATATGGGAAAAAAAAAAGCAACCTGATTTCTGTTTACCTCAAATCCTACACCAAAATAAAATCTAGGTGGATCAAAGATTTAAATATAAAAAATTAAACAATAAAAATATGGAAGAAAATGTACTAAAATTCTTGAAGTGGGGAAGGGCTTTTTATACATGAAACAAACAAACCCAGAAACCAAGAAGAAAAATACTGATAAATTTAACACATATAAAACCAAAACTTCCTGCAGGGCAAAAAAGAAAAAAAAGCACCATATACAAAAATAAAAGACAAATAACAATCTGGGGAAAAAATACTTGCAAGTCACATGATGAACACAAGAAAAAGACCAACAATTCTATAGAAATATGGACAGAGGGTGTGAACTGACAGTTCACAGAGAAGGAAATGTCAATGGCTCTTGAATATATGAAAGCAGATGAAAAGACTTTTGATTGAAGTCATAATAAGAGAAATGCAACGCGAAAATGATACATTCTTTACCTATCTGATTTGTAGACAAGGGTTTCTAGCACACTGTTGCAAGGATATGGAGAAATAGTTTCTTTCTTACATTAGTGTTAAAAATGTATTTGATAAGCCTGTAAGGTCATTAGATAGGGAAATGTTAGTTGCTGAATCAAATAAACCCTACAATTTTGTTTACTTAATATAATGCATGTAATAGTCCAGTGCAGGGTTTCCTAGTGGCAGGAGCAGGGAAGCGGGAAGGAAGGTGTAGGAATGGAAATCTGATTACTGAAGTCACTCAGCACCTAGGCTGATGGTGGCTCTGTCCTCTTTAACATATGACTTCCAAGGTTACTCTGCATATCAATATCCAGCCAGCAAAAGCAGAAAGTGTGTGGAGAAGGGTATATGGGAAGTTTTAATGGGACAGGCTACAGGAAGACAATGAAATAGATTTGGAGAAGAATTTATGGAAATGAGAACATACATGCCATTTGATAAAGCAATTCAAATTTGAGGACTTTATATTACAGATATACATATATGTGTACAGATTGAGGTCTATACAAATATATTCACTACAGCATTGTTTTTAGTAGCAAAAACATGAAACAACTTAAATATCCATAGTAGATGATTGGGTAAATATATTATCATGAATATCTAAAATGGTTATTATAAAGCTATTAAATAGAATGAAGAAGCTCTATATGTACTGATATGAAGTACTCCCCAAGAAATATTTTCAGATGGAAAAACAACATGCAGAACTGAGTGAGTCATATGCTACCATTTACACAAGAAAGGAAAACTATGTCCACACCCTTGTGTGCTTATGCATACACTGTCTCAGGATAAGAAACCAGTACTAATGGATCTCTGAGGAGGGTCTCTGGAGGGACAGAGACAGGGGAATGCCCTTTCATTGTACACCATTTTGTAGCTTTAAAATAGATTTTTGTTTGCTTCTTTTTGTTTTACTATATAAGCCTAGTCAAAACAGAAAATATTTAAAAATAAACTAAACTACCAGAGAATAATACTATGGGAGATGATAGGCATTAGGCAGAGAGGCAGTGGTGAGAATTAGTCAAGACGAGGGTAGACACATTTTTAAACGTGAACATGTTAAAGACATGTATCTAGGATACAATTTTAAGGTGACCACTACAAGAATAGATATAAAATATTTATAGAATAGGTTAAGGAAAAGTCAATTACTTCAACAGAAGGCAAAAGAGAGGAAGTAAAAAGCACACAATAAGATTGGTAGTAATAAATTCTAAGATATCAGAAGTCAAAGTGAGCCAGAACCAATTAAACTCACAAGTAAAAGACAAGATAATTTCAGACAGGCCTCCCTAGATCAACTAGCCTGTCAACCACCAGATGTGTGAGAAAGGTCATGCTAAGACTACACCATCCAGCTTCAGCCAAACTGGTCCAGAACAGAAGAAACCTGACCCACAGTTTTCTAGCTGACCCAGAATCATAACAAATAATAAATGCTTGCTGTTTTTTGTAACTACGTTTTGGCATGGTTGGCTATTCAGCAAAAGCTAACTGATGAATTTGGGATTTTTAAAATTATAATAAGATACTTTATTTATTTTAAAATATATTTAAAAAAAATTTTTTTAAAGATACTTAGATTACATAAATGTTACATTAAAAATATGGGGGATTCCCATCGGCCCCGCTCCCTACCCCTCACACATTTTCTCACATTAACAACACCCTTCATTAATGTGGTACATTTGTTAAAATTGAGGAACACATTTTGGAGCATTGCCACTAACCGTGGATTATAGTTTACACTGTAGTTTACACTCTCTCCTGCACAATTTTGTAAGTTATGACAAGATATATAATGACCTGTATCTGTCATTGCAATGTCATTAAGGACAATTCCCAAGTACTGAAAATGCCCCCATATTACACCTATTTTTCCCTCTCCCTCCCCTCAGAACCTCCAGTGGCCACTGTCTCCACATCAATAAAATACTTTTAAATGGTTTTAAGTTATTACATTTGAAAAAAACTAAAAAAAAGACAATTTTCTAGAAAAATATTCCAGAAACAGATTCAAAAAAAGAAAAGAAGAATAAATATAAAACCATTTATCTAAAATATACCCTCATTTAAAGCATCAGGTTTAATGTTTTATATGCGATTTTTTAAACCAAACTTTCAAAAAACACATAATTTTCCAGAGAATTAAAAAATAAGGAAAAGACACAAACTGATATAACTGGTATAATGTCAATACAAACTTGCACAAGGACAGCAAGGAGAAAGGAAATTTAAAGGTCAATTTTGCTGTTGAACATAGATGAAAAAGCCCTAAGCAAAATCTTCGCAAATAAAATCTAGTACACAAACACATATATAAAGCAAATATAGACATACATTTTATATATATATACATATATATATATGTTTATAATGCATCATGACCAAGTAGGATTTATAGCAGGAATGCAAGGCAGATTTAGCAATGAGAAAATCTTTACCATCATTCAAAATTGTCCTCATTGAGTAATTAAAGAAGAAAAACTATATTATCATCTCATTAGGTGTGGAAAAGCAGACACAATAAATCTCTTTGAAGACTATGAATAGACAGAAACTTCCCTACTCTGGACAAGGATATTGTGCAGTTTATTTGTCTTAGCTGTCAGCTCCTTTCCTACACTTGCATTTTCTCTTCTCTATCACAGGGGATGGAAGTCTGACAACTACATTTCTCATACTCCCATGCTAGCTGGGGTTTGGTTAGAGACTACCAGTGGGAGGGAGACACTGGTGGGGAATTAAAAGGTGGTAAAGGGAGAGAAGTCATTTGTTTCCTTCTGCTTCTGGTTCTAACATCAGCAGCAGCATTCCTGGGCTCTGACTAACACCACTTTCATCTTTTTGCTCCTTCGCCTTTTTTAACAATTTTGTAATTAGTCCCCTGAGTTAACTCCTCCATTTGAAATACCTAGAGTGATTTCTATTTTTTCTGATGGATTAATAACTGTTACAGTTATCTACCAGGCTCAGCAACAAGTATCATTATTAATGGTGAAATATTAGAAGATTTCCTTGTGAAGAAAAAAATAGGATGCCTGTTCTCACTGTTTTCCAATGAACATTGTACTGTGCTGGAAGCCCTAGTCTGAGTAACAGAATAAGCAAAGTAAATGAATTATAAGAAATTAAAAGATGGAAACAGAATTGTCATTAGAATAAATAGGACATTTACCAAAACTTGAGGTACTAGATCATTATACAAAACTCAATAGCACACTTATAAATGATATCTCTAAGGTTTCAAACTTAAAAGTAAAGAAAGATTACTACCAAGCATTGGCTGGTGATACAACTGGAAAAAGACCTTGAATAAAAGGGGGAAAAGGTAAGACAAATGAGTTTATATGGCTAAGAGACTTCAAAGTGTGTTGGGAGGTCATCAGAGAGGTAATGCTTTATGTACGTCCCCTCAGGATCTCACAGATGGCCAAAGTGGACACTATCCCAAACAGTGGGTCTCCTGAGGACTCAGGAGATACCCAGGTCCTGCAGTCGTGGCAGATAGCTCTGGAGTTTGGTGCCTTGCCAGTGGGCCCTACTTTGGAATTGTGCTCCAGAGTGTGACAGAGTTGGACTCAGATGTGACTCCTCTACACATGCCTCTTCTGTCTTCTTTGTTTGAACCTATAGTTGTGCTGGAGTTGGTAGGTGTACATCCAGGAGACTTGAATCTCTGGGTTGTCCATGTGCCAGCTGGGACCTGAGCCTCAGCGGAGTTGCAGCACCTACTCTCCAGTTCATTGGACTCACCTAGGACAGCTGACGGGGAGGTGAGGATGGACAACCACCACAACAAGGAATCGAGGAAGTCTACAACTGCAAGCAAGAGAGTCCCATCCATCAGCCATATGGGATCAAAGGCCCGTTTCAATTAGAGGTGGAGTGGGCATCACCATCCCAGAATCCTCAGGATTGGGGAATAAAATATGGACTAGAGTGGACTTACTGTTATTCTACTATAGACTTACTGTGATTCTAGCAATGGAAGAAATTATATCATTGATGTGGAGACAGGGGCCACTGGAGGTGCTGAAGGCAGGGAGAGGGGAAAAAGAGGTGAAATACGAGGGTATTTTCAGGACTTGGAATTGACCTGGATGACGTTGTGGTGACAGATACAGGCCATTATATATCCTGCCATAACCTACAGAATTGAGTGGGAGAGAGTGTAAACTACAATGTAAACTATAATCCATGCTTAGTGGCAATGCTCCAAAATGTGTTCATTAATTGCAATGAATGTACCACACTAATGAAAGAAGTTGTTAATGTGGGGAAAAGTGGAGGTCTGGGGAGTGGGGCATATGAGAATCCCTTATATTTTTTTTATGTAACAATTTATATAATCTATCTTTTTAAAATAAATAAATAAAAAATATTTTTAATAAGTAAAGGAAGAATATTCAACAGAAATATGGTAAAATGATAACATGTTAAATTTGGGTTCTGTTGCACATAGGTGTTTTAGTTTGCCAAAGCCTGCCAATGCAAAATACAAGATATGTGTTGGCTTTTATAATAGGAATTTATTAGGGTAAAATTTTTACAGTTCTGACACTGTGAAAATGTCCAAATTAAGGCATCATCAGAGATGCTGTCTCACCAAAGGTCAGCTGCTGGCAATCCTGGACTCCTGCCACATGGCAAGGCAAAATGAGTCTGGTTTCTGCTTTCACCTCCAGGCTCATTTTCTCCCCAAGCTCAGCTGTGGGCAATCAGGTATATGGCTCATCTCTCCCCACCTCTCTAGGCTTAGTAGCTTCAGCTTTGGCTGCTCTGCTGATTCCAGCATCTGGCCTCTCTCTCAGCCTCTTGGGGTGTCTCTGTTTTTCTGCAGCTGCAGGCAATTCTGGAGTCTTCTCTCATTTGGGAGGGTAAAATGGCAGCTCTCTTTCTCTGTGTTCTCCTCCATTTATATAGGGCTCCAGTACAAGGATTAGGAGCCAACCTGGGCCCAGCAATCTAATCAAAAGCCCCTCACTAAATCAATCTAATCAAAGTGATCTAACCAAAATGTCCCTTAAATGAATCTAAGTGGTCCCACATACAATAGGTTTCCACGCACAGGAATGGGTTAGT
>JAQZBX010075164.1:0-14638 GCA_029593785.1 Cabassous unicinctus
AGGAATGAGCAAGGGGATATCACTACTGACCCCACAGAAATAAAGAGTATCTTAAGAGGATACTTTGAAAAATTGTATGCCAACAAGAATGATAATTTAGAGGAAATGGACAAGTTTCTAGAAACTCACAAACAGCATACATTGATGAAAGAAGAAATTGATGAACTCAACAGTCCAATTACAAATAAAAAGATAGACTCAGCCATCAGAAACCACCCATCTAAGAAGAGCCCAGGACCAGATGGCTTCACAGCTGAATTCTACCAAACATTCTGGAAAGAGCTAACACCAATTCTGCTTAAGCTCTTCCAAAAAATAGAAGTAGAAGGAATATTGTCTAACTCATTCTACGATGCTAACATTACCCTAATACCAAAACCAAACAAAGATACCACAAGAAAGGAAAATTACAGACCAATTTCTCTAATGAACCTAGATGCTAAAATCCTCAACAAAATGCTTGCTAATTGCATTCAACAACATATCAAAAGGATTATACACCATGACCAAGTGGGTTTCATCCCGGGTATGCAAGGATGGTTCACTATAAGAAAATCAATCAATGTAATACACCACATAAACAGATTGAAAGAAAAAAATCACATGATCATCTCTATAGATGCAGAAAAAGCATTCGACAAAACACAGCACTCTTTCCTGACAAAAATACTACCAAAGATAGGAATAGAAGGAAACTTTCTGAATATGATAAAGGGTATATATGAAAAACCCAAAGCCAACATCATTTTCAATGGTGAAATCCTAAAAGCCTTCCCTCTGTGATCGGGAACAAGACAAGGATGCCCTCTATCACCACTCCTATTTAACATTGTTTTAGAAGTACTTACCTGAGCACTGAGGCAAGAAAAGGACATAAAAGACATCCAAATTGGAAAGGAAGAAGTGAAAATAATATATTGATCTTAACTGAATATGTCAAAATTTTCAAACACTTCATCCCCTTCCCCTACAGTATCCAATTTCCCTCTGAAGATTGGAATCATTTTTAGCAACCTGGAAAACAATTACTGTACACTTCACTCAATATCCACCTCCAACATACTCCTATTCTGATTTTCTATCATTATACATCAGTTTTGAAACATCTTAAAATTCATAAAAATGTAATAAATTGGAACTTACATTTTGATGCATGCATTGTTTTCTCCAAATATCGTTTTGAGATTCATTCTTATTTGGTGGGTCAGCACTTCTTTCATTTTTTATCAGTGTGTCCATTGTCATTGAATGAATATATTACAAAATGTTTATTTATGTTCTGCTTGGTGAATATTTTGGTCTGTTAAATTTGCGGTATTATGACCTAAAGATATTCTGAAACACCATGTAAATGTCCTTTATATAAGAACGTTTTCCTTTTACCTGGGTGATAGAAAAGGAAAGATTATTCCCAAAATTTCCTTCACAACCCACTAATTGCTTCCCTATTAGTAACACTTTGCATGTGTGTGGGAACTTTGTTAAATTAAGTCTTTTGCCCATTTTTAATTGGGTCATTGGTTGTTTTAGTATTGAGTTGTAGAATTTCTTTATCTTCCATGAATATTAAACTCTTAAGGGATATGAAATTTCCAAATTTTTTTTTCCATTAAGCCTGCTGCCTTTTCATTCTCTCACATCTTACCCTTAATATGATAAACAACAATTAACCGAAAACAAACAAAGAATTGAAGATAAAGCAAGTACCAGAAAACTCATAGAAGAAAATGTGGTGAAGCATCATCAGATCTTGTGTTGGGCAACGTCTTCTTAGACTTTACACTCAAAGCACATGCAATGAAAGAGAAAAAAAAGATCAATGGAAACTCTCACAATCAAATCACTTGTGCTTGAAAGGACCTGGTCAAGAAAGCAGCCTACACAATAGAAGAAAATATTTGGCAATCACTTATCAATAATTTCTTAATATCCAAAATATATAAAGACATCCTACAACTCAAGAATAAAAAGTCAAACAAAATGGCAAAATGGGTAAAAGACATTTTTCCAAATAGGAAATACAAATGGCTAAGAAGCACATGAAAAGATGCTTTCCACCTAGCTATTAGGGAAATGCAACAGTGGGTCAAAAGAAGATATTGCAAGAGAATTCAGCAAATATCTTGAGTCAAATGAGAAAGAAACATATCAAAACCTAGGGGACAACTGAAAGGGAAATGATTACATTAAAAAGAAAAAAGAAGGACAATGATTTAGTTCAAAGTGCTGAGCAACTCCTTCCCACATACAATGTCCAGGGTTCAATTATCATTTCCAGTACCTTAAAAAAATAAAAAGAGTGAAAGAACTAAAATTGAATATCTAACTGTACACTTGAAGGAATTATAAAAAGACCAGCAAATCCCAAACCAAGCCAAAGAGAAGAAATAGTAAGGATCGGGGCAGAAATAAATGAAATCATGAACAAAAAACAATAGAGAATCAACAAAATCAAAATTTGGTTCTTAGAGAAGTTCAACAAATTAAATAAACCCTTAGCTAGACTGATAAAACATGAAAAAAAGATGCAAATAAATAAAATCAGAAATGAGAGGGGAGACATTACCACTGACCTTGCAGAAATAAGATTGAAAGAGGATACTATGAACAACTCTATGTCAAAAATTAGACAATATAGATGAGATGGACAAATTCCAAGAAACACATGAACCACCTACACTGACCCTAGAAGAAATAGAAGACCTCAACAAACCAATCACAAGTGAAGAGATTGAAACAAAGCAATCGCAAGTGAAGAGATTGAAACAGCCATCAAAAGCCTCCCACAGTTGAAAAGCTCAGGACCAGATGGCTTCACAGGTGAATTTTACCAATCATCAAAGACAATCTAATACCAGTCTTGTTCAAGCTTTTCTAAAAAATTGAACAAGAAAGAATGTTACCAAATTCATTCTATGACACCAACATCACCCTAATAGGACTGTGTAAGATAATGAAACCTCACGTTAAACATGAATATGGGTGATATTGCATATATAAGACATTTTTTACAAAAGATAAATAAAAATATACCAGAGAGAAGGAGAAAGTACAGCAGCTATTTACAGCAGGGGAAGCATGGAGAGATTGAGAGGTGATGAGTTTTTTTAATTATTATTATAATTGGAATAATGAAAGCATGCTCAGAATGATTGAAGCAATAAATGTACAAATATTTGATTATGCTGAATACCATTTATCATACACTTTGAATGTATTTATGCTTTATTTATGTGTATCAATTGAATTGTTTTGTTAAAAAAATTTTAAAACCTGATAAATATACCACAAAAAAGGAAAATTACAGACAATATTGAAAATGAATATAGATGCAAAAAAGTCTCAACAAGATATTTGTGATCTGAATCCAAAATCACATTAAAATATTATGCACCATGATCAAGTGGGTTTTATTCCAGTTATGCAAGCATGATTCAACACAAGAAAATCAATTAGTGTAATAAGCCACATTGGTAAATTGAAGAAGAAAAATCACATGATCCTCTTGATTGAGGCAGAAAAAGCATGTGAGAAAACACAGCATGCTTTCTTGATGAAAAAAAAAAAACACTCCAAATGATAGGAATAGAAGGAAACTTTCTAAAAATGGTAAAGTGATATATGAAAAACGTACAGCTATCATTGTGTTCAAAGGTGAAAGACTGAAATTTTCATGCTGAGATCAGGAACAAGACAAAGATGCTCAATGTCAGCATTGTTATCCAATATTGTGCTAGAAGTTCTCGCTAGAGCAATTAGGCTAGATAAAGTAACAAAAGGAACCCAAATAGTAAAGGAAGAAACTAAAATTTCCACTATTCACTGAGGATATGATCTTATATCTAGAGTCTTCTGAAAAATCTACAACAAATCTATTAGAACTAAGAGACGAGTTTATCAAAGTGGCAGGATACAAGATTAATATGCAAAAATTAATAGTCCTTCTATACACTGCTTATGTGCAAGCTGAGGAGGAAATCAGAAAAAAAATTCCATTAATGGTGGCAACTAAAACAAATAGTTTGGAATAAACTTAACCAAGGACATAAAGGGACCCGTATGCAGAAAACTACAAAACATTGCTAAAAGAAATAAAAAAGACTTAAGTGGGCATTCTGAGTTCACGGATTAGAAGACTAAATATCATTAAGATGTTAATTCTACCCAAACAGATTCACATATTCAATGCAATCCCAATAAAAATCCCTTCAGCTTTTCTTGCAGAAATGGAATTATCAAATATATATGGAGGGTTAAGGGGCCTGAATAGCCAAAAAATGGCTTAAAAAAGAACAAAGTAGGAGGACTCTCACATCCAGTCTTTAATTCATATTATTTAGCTACAGTGGTAAAAACAGCATGGTATTGGCATAAAGGCAGATAGATTGGCCAATGGAACTGAACTGAGAAATCAGATATAGACCCTCACATCCACAGTCAAGTGATTTTGACAAGGCTGTCAAGCCTTCCAAGCTCGGTTAGAACAGTGTATTCAAAAAAATGGTGCAGGGAGAACAGGATATCCATGTCCAAAGGAAAGAAAAAGGACCCCTATCTCACACCTTACACAGAAATTCATTCAAAATGGTTCAAGGATCTAAACATAAAAGTGACAACTATAAAAATCCTAGAAGAAAATGTAGGAAAGCATCTTCAAGATCTTGTGGCAGGTAGTAGTTTCTTAAACATAAGCAACTAAAGAGAAAGTAGATAAATGAGGCCTTCTCAAAATTAAACACTTTTGCACCTCAAAGGACTTTGTCAAAATGGTGAAAAGGCAGTCAATTCAATGGGAGAAAATATTTGGCAATTGCATATTCCATAAGCATTTAATATCCATGATATATAAAGAAATCATACAGCTCAATAATAAAAAGACAAACCACCCAATTAAAAAATGGGCAAAAAACTTGAAAAGACAATTGTCCAAAGCAGAAATACAAATTGCAAGGAAACACATGAAAAAATGTACAACATCACTTGCGATTAGGGGAATGCAAATCAAAAGTACAATGAGATATCATTTCACACCTATTGCACTGGCCGGTTTTAAAAAGTCAGAAAAGTGTAAATGTTAGAGAGGATATGGAGAGATACAAACGGTTATTCACTGGTGGTAGGAATGTAGAATGGTACAGCCACTGTGGAGGACTATTTGGCAGCTCCTAAGGAAGTTGAATATAGACTTGCCATGTGACCCTGCAATACCATTATTGCAGTGACTCAAACAGACATCTTCTCACTGAAGTTCAAGGCAGCATTATTCATGATAGCCAAAAGTTGGAAACAACCCAGGTGTCCATCAACTGATGAATAAATGAATAAATTTTGGTATATACACACGATGGAATATTATGCAACATTAAGAAGAAATGAAGTCATGAAGCATATGACAACATGGATGAACCTGGAGGACATTATGTTGAGTGAAGCAAACCAGAGAAAAAAGGACAAATACTATATGATTGTACTATTATGAACTAAATATAAAATGTAATCTCATGGGGTTAATAATTAGGATTTAGATGACCAGAAAATAAAATGAGGGTAGAGAATGGAAAGATGATGGTTAATCTATGCAGAACTGGTAAAAAGATTATTGGTAATTCTTTGGAAATGAATAGAAATGGTGAAAGCGCATCATGATGTCTGTAACTAACAGGGCTATTATCTGGGTATGACAGTGGTTGAAAGGGAAAGTCTAAGGTCATGTATATTATTAAAGGAGAGAAAAAATTTGTAACATGGGCCTGTATAAGATAGTGAAACCTCATGTAAAACATAAGTGTGGGTGATATTTCATATATAAGAGTGTTTTTACAAAATAGAAATAAAAATATACTAGAAAGAAGGAAAAAGAATAGCAGCTATGTACAGCAGGAAAAGCATAGAGAGGTTGAGAGGTGATGAGTTTTGTTTGTTTTTTGTTTATTATTGTTATTATTATGGGAATAATGAAAGTGCTTTAAGAATGATTAAAGTGAGGAATGCAGAAATATGTGATTGTACAAATTGTATGGTTAGGATGGATTTATGTTTTATTAATAAGTATGAATAAAATTGATTTGTTTGAAACAGTGCTAAATATAAAAGAAAAATTAACAAATTTGAGTCCTCAAAAGACATCATGGAGAAAGTACAAGTCAAGCCAACTAGTGGGAAAATACTTTTGCAATCCTTATATACAAGAAAGGACTCATATCTTTAATATAGAAATAACTTTTACAAACTAATAAGAAAGGCAAAGAGCCCAGAGAAAAACGGACAAAACATTTGAAAAGACACTTCATAAAAGAGGATAAACATGTGGCCAATTAATATATGTAATGAAGAATCTTCTTCAGTCACAATGTGTTATCATTACACAGTCACTAATATACATAACATGAAAGGATGAAAAACACCAAATACCTGCAAGAATGTGGATAAATGGGAATTTTTGTGCAACTAAGGTGGGAGTATAAAATTGGTGCAATCAACTTTGGAAAAATGACAGGAATTAATAAAGCTAAATATATATCTGTGCTATGACCCAACTATCCCACTACAAATTATCCAATAGAAATAAAAAATGTTTGCTCTCCAAGAGATATGTACAAGAATGTTCACAGCAACACTGTTCAGCCTAGCACAAAACTGGACATTTTCAAATATTCAAATAAATATAATTGGGAAATAAATTATGGAATGTTCATCAATGAAACACTATACAGAAATAAATATATATGAACCACATGCACTGACATGGATGGATCTAATAAATATAATGTTGAGTGAAAGAAGTCCAAGATAAAAAGTACATAATGTATTGTTTCATTTCCATAAAGTTCAAAAGCATGCAAAATGCATACATGGTTGTACAAACCATTATAATGATTACTGGTGTGGAGGTGTAATGCTGAAAGAGGAGATGAAACGGGCTTCTGGCATGTTGCTATTATTCTTTTTATCAATTTGTGTTCTGGTTATATGGGTGTGTTCACCTCAAAAATTTATCAATATGTACACTTAAGAATTGTGAAATTTTTCTGTGTGTATCTGAGGCTTTCATGAAAATTAAGTCACAGATGACTAAGGAGAGGAAAAGCCTCACTCTTCTTACTGCATTTATGGAAATATATATCAAGAATTTAAAGTAAAAGATCCTATAGCTTTTGAGGTATCTGTTAAAGCAGAGATATTAGTTTGAAAAGTTGGAACCATCTTTTATTTTCTCAGTTTCCTTTGCTTAATGTCCTAACAAGTCACCCTGTTTTTGTCATTCAGATGAAAAATTGATAGGTCAGATTTTATGCTGATGTAAATCAGTTCACCTTGTGCCTTTTATTTTTAAAAAATCAATATTATCGAAACAAATTCATAAATCATACATTCCATCCAAAGTGTACAATCAATGGTATTTGGTACAATCACATAGTTGTGCATTATCACTTCATTCATTGTTAGAGCATTTTCATTATTTCAATAATAGTAATAATAAACAAAAAACATAAGAATAAACAAAAAACTCTACCCCTTAATAATCACTTATCAATATCTCTATTCTCCCTCTGTGATGTTTTGTTGCTATTCTGTTTCTGTCTAATTTATTTTTATAAGTATTTTGTGTGGATAAAGTCAAAACAATATGTAGTATTTTATGTCTAGTTTCTTTCACTTAGTATATTTCCTGTTTTACCCTTGTTGGAAGATTATTAATATATTGCTATACACTACTGTCCATAGTTTACTTTGGTTGTATTTTTTTCTGATGTTTACATCTTATAATATTAACACACCTTTGGTTATTTTAAAAAAATAGTCATATTACCCAAACTCATGTTTAACATGAGGATTCACTATGATATTCAGTCCCAGGTTACATTTATTATCAATGTAATAGCTTAAATCTAGTAATATACATCACCTTAAACTTTCCCTTTCACCCACTGTCATACTTATATATTAGTACTACTAGTTACCAACACGAAGAAATAATTTTACCATTTCTATTAATTTCCAGAGATACACAAATAATTTCTTTACACCAATAATGAACAATCTGAGGAGGAAATCAAGGGAAAAAATCCCATTTAAAAATAGTAACTAAAAGAATCACACACCTAGGAATAAATTTAACTAAAGATGTAAATGACTAATACACAGAAAACTATACAACACTATTAAAGGAAATCAAAGAAGACAAACAAATGGAAGAATATTCTCTGTTTATGGGTAGGAAGACTAAACATTATCAAGATGTCTATCCTACTCAAACTAATCTACAGATTTAATGCAATTCCAATAAAAATCAACACAGCATTTTTCACTGAATTGGAGAAACTAACTACAAAATTTATTTGGAAGTGTTAGAGTCCCCAAATAGCCAAAGACATATTGAAAAAGAAAAATGAAATTGGAGGAATCACACTACCTGACTTTAAAACATACTACAAAGCTACAGTAGCTTTGACCACTGTCAAACTGCACTGTATTAGCACAAGGATAGTCATACCAATGAATGGAACTGAATTGAGAGTTCAGATATAGATCCTCACATATATAGCCATCTGATATTTGACAAGGCCACCAAGCCCACTCAATTGGGGAGGAATGGACTCTTCAACAAATGGTTCTTGGAGAACAGGATATCCATATCCAAAAGAATGAGAGAGGAACACCATCTCACACCTTAAACAAAAATCAACTCAAAATGGATGAAAGATCAGAATATAAGATCCAAGGCCATAAAGACCTTGGAAGATAATGTAGGGAAGCATCTACAGGACTTTGTAATAGAAAATGGTTTCATGAATTTCACACCCAAAGCATCAGCAGTGAAAGAAGAAAATAGATAAATGGGATCTTCTCAAAATTAAAAACTTTTGCACCTAAAAGAAGGATACAAAAAAAGTAAAAAGGCAGCTTACCCATTGGAAGAAAATATTTGTCAATAATATATCTGATAGGAGCTTAATATCCAGCATATATATAGAAATCTTACACCTCAAAAATGTAAAGGTAAACAACCCATTTTAAAAAATGGGCAAGGGATTTGAAAAGGCACATCTCCAAGGAAGAAATACAAATGGCTAAAAGCACATGAAAAGATGTTCAACATCATTAGCTATTAAGGAAATGCAAATCAAAAATACAATGGTATCATCTTATACCCATTAGACTGGCAGCTATTTAAAAAATAGAGGACTTATAAGTGTTGGAAATGATGTGAGGAATGGGAACCCTCATCCACTGCTGGTGGGAATGTAGAACTGTCCAGCCATTGTGGAGGACAGTATGGTGGTTCCTCAAAATCTAACTATAGAACTGCCATTTAATACCAGCAATTCCCCTGCGGGGTTTATACCCAGAAGAATTGAAAGCAAAGACATCAACAGATATATGCACACCACTTTTCATGAGGCTTTATTCACTATTCCCAAAGTTGGAATCAATGTAAATGCCCATCAACAGATGAACGGTTAAAGTGTGGTACATGCACACAATGGAATATTACTCAGCTGTAAGGAAGAATACAGTGCTAACACATGGGATAACATGGATGAATCTTGAGGATCTTATGCGGAGTGAAGCAACCCAGGCATTGAAGGATGAATAGTACATGACCTTACTGACATGAATTAAGCACTGATATGAATAACTCAAAGAGCTATTCTCTGGAATATAGGTATATAGGAAATAGAAAGGGAAAAGAAGGTTGTGAACCAATGCCCATATGGACATAATCTATGAAAAGGTAAAAGTATGTAGTTGCACATTGAAAGGATATGACAGGAAGGTAGTGATATTATTGGGTTGGATGGTGCAGGTTTGACAGTTGTGTAGATTGGGGAGGATGGTTTGGAACCATCCCCAAAGGAACTGGGGGAAGGGTTGGGAAAGTGACCAAGTAAACACTGGGGGTTGGTCGGTATGTGGTTGAAAGTCCAAAATTGTGAATGCTCTTATGGTAGTAAGTCAAGGAAGGGTTACTTGTTTAGAGTGTTGGATGGGGGAATTTGGGACAGGGCACTCCTGGAGCAGGCTTCTAGGGAGTGTGTGAATGATCATTGTGTCATAATGTGTTGTGTCAGTGGGTGGAGACCCACACAATGAGTGGGCAGGGGTTGGACTCCCATCCTGGGGAGGACCAATAGGTTCACAGAGGGGCAGGAGTCTCTAGAGAGCATGGGTGGTTTCTAATAGGGGAGGACAAACCAGGATGTCAAGACCTCAGTTTGCTTCAAGTAACTATGAATCTTGTCATTTAAGGAGTGAAGACGGGGTATCGCCATGGGCCCTGAGGGGAGGGGGAAGGAGGAATAGAACAGATGGAATAGGTGTATTTAGTGGGCAAAGGAAGTGTTCTACATGATCTTGCAATGATGGACACAGGGAATGTTAAGTATCAAAATTTATAAAGTGTAAACCATAATGTAAACCATTGATCATGGTTAGTAACTATATTTCACTATTTGCATATCAGTTGTAGCAAAGGTACCATCCACATATAAAAAGGTACTTATATGGAAAATGGGAAAAGGGGGAGGATGTTAGGTATAAAGGAATCCCCTGTTTTTTGTATGTGACATTACTGTGACCTAAAACTTCTTTGAAAACAAAATGAAAAAATCAAGACACTGGCAAATAAATAAAAGAAAATATCACTGTACATACAGGACACCAGATACTACAGTGATGAAGGGCAAAATGTCAAAAAAATTTTTAAATATTTTTCAATGTTTTTTAAAATTCCTATCTTTTAATTTAATTTAATTTTTTATTTTTATTTTTATATATTTTATTTCTTATCTTTATACCTATCATTATTATTTTCCTACTAATTTTATTTGGCTATTTTTTTCAACTATATAATTTTTATTTTTAAAAGATATTTAGATTTCCTAAATGTTACACAAAAAATTTAGGTATTACCATATTCCCCACTCCCCATATTTGGCTATTTTATTGGCTTCATTTTTTGAAGAAACTTTGGATAACAGAAGGGTTACAACTGGGGCAGGGGAGTATCATTGGTGTGGAGTGTCAGTAATGGGGGATACATGGGAGGAAGTTCACCTGGGCATACATATAATGTATATAAATATGTTCAAATGTTTACAGGGCATTGTCACAGTGGGTGGAGACTCATACAATAACCAAGAGAATATTGAATTCTCATCCTGGAGAGCTCTGCCACATTCTCTAATGGAGTAGCAACAGACCCCCAAGGGCATGGGCAATGACTGATGTAGGAGAATGATCCATTGAGGGGCCCTTGATATTAATGACTGTGCTTATAAGCCTTTGCTCTTGAAATTGAAACTTAGCCTAGTGTTGTGGGGTGCCTAAGAGTTACCTCCATGTTGCTCAAATCTGGCCTCTCTCTAAGCCAAAGGATATAAATGCATTACCTTCCCCCTACTGTGGGACCTGACTCCCAAGGATGAACCTCCCTGGCAATGAAGGATTACTCCCAAGCACCAACAAGCAAAGCAATTGGGAAAAGACATTGAATAAAAGGAGGAAAAAGTAAAGAAAAATGAGTTCATATGACTAAGAGACTTTGAAGTGTGTTGGGAGGTAATCCCAGAGGTAACGCATATGCACATCTCAGCAGGATCTCATAGACTGCCAAAGTGGATACTACCGCAAAGAGTGGGGCTCCTAAGGGCTTCTGGAGCCACCCAGGTCCTATGGTCAAGGCAGATAGCTCCAGTGTTTGCTGCCTTGCCAGTGGGCCCTGCTTTGGAGTTTGTGCTTCTGAGAGTGACAGAGTTGGACTCATTTATGGCTTCCCTACACATGGCTCAACTGTCCCTCCTAATTAAACCTCCTATTTATTCGGCACTGGAGTTTATAAGTGTATATCTAAGAGACTGGAATCTTTGGTCTGTCCCTGTGCCAGCTGGGCTTGGAGCCTCAGCGGAGTTGCCACACCTACTCTCCAGTTCATTGGACTCACCCAGGAAAACTAAAAAGGAGGTGAATATTGACAACCACCATACCAAGGAAATGAGAGAGCCTGCAACTGCACACAAGAGTCCCATCCATTGGCTGAATGCGATCAAAGCCTCCTCTCAATTAGAGGTGGAGTGGACATCACCCTCCCAGAATACTCAGGATTGGGGAATGAACTATGGACTAGAGTGGACTTACAGGTATGCTACTATAGACATATTTTGATTCTAGCAATGGAAGAAATTACAACATTGTTGTGGAGGTAGTGGCCACTGGAGGATCTGGGGCCAGGAGAGGGAAAAAGAGTTGTAATAGGAGGCTTTTTGGGGACTTGGGAAACATTCTGAATGACATTGAAATGACAGATATAGGCCACTTTATATCATCTCATAACAAGCAGAACTGTGTGGCAGAGAGTGTACGCTACAATGTGAACTATGGTCCATGCTCAGTGGAAATTCCCCAAGACGTGTTTATCAATTGCAATGAATGTGCCACACTACTGAAGGATGTTGTTTATGTGGGAGGCTGTGGGAGGTGTGGGGAGTGGGTCTTATGGAAATCGCTATATTTTTTGTGTAATATTTATGTAATCTAAGTATCTTTTAAAAAATAAAAAAGAATTTTAAAAGGATCGTAAGAGACTATTTTGAGAAACTGTATGCCAACAAACTAAACAGTCTAGATGAAATAGACAAATTCCTAGAAATGCACAACCAGCATACACTGATGCTACAAGAAATAAAAGAACTTAAGAAACCAATCACATTTTTTTATTTATTCCCCTCCCCCAATGGTTCTCTTTGTCTTTCAACTCATTGTTGGCTCACCTCCACCAGGAAGCATTGGAAAATCCCATATGGGAGACGAATACCCAAAGGCCTGAGCCACACCCATTTCTCATGGGCTGTGGTGTCTGCTGATATGTGGCATCTGCTTATTTAGGCATCAGCTCATTGAGGCAAAGTATGGCACATAGCTCTCGATGCAGTTGGTGGGGGACATCTAGCTCTCATGGAAGTTGGGGACTAAAGAACACAGGGGGTCTGCTTGTATTCTTTAGGAGGAACCGGGACACAAACTCAGGACCTCCAATGTGGTAGGCAGATGCTTAACTGGTTGAGCCACACATGCTTTCCACCAATCACATTTAAAGGGATTGAATCAATCATCAACAATATCGCATAAAAGACAAGTCCAAGACCAGATGGCTTCATAGGTGAATTCTACCAAGCATTTCAAAAAGAATTAACACCAATCCTCTTTAAAGTCTTCCAAAAATTTGAAGAGGAGGGAAAATTACCCAACACATAAAGCCATCACCCTAATAGCACAGCCAGATAAACACACTATAAGAAAAGATAATTACAGAACAATCAGTCTAATGAACATAGATATTTCACTATCTGTATAACAGTTATAACAATGCTAACATCCATTTAAAAAAAAAAGGTTTTAATATGGGTTGGGGAAGGGGGAGGGAGGTTGGGTACGTGGGAGTCTCTAGTATTCCGTGTGTGACTTTGCTGTGACCTAAAACTTCTTTGAAAATTAAATGAAAATTTGGGAGACACTGGGGAATGAGAGGGGGAAGGTGTCACGTTACACTGGACATCTGAAAATGCAGTGATAAAAGGAAAAAAATAATTTTTTAAAAAGGAATTTTTTTTTGTTTTTTCCCATTTTTTTGAATGTCCCAATCTGCTAATTATATTTTATTTCTAGTTTTTTTTTTCTGAGTTTCCTTGTATTTTAACTTTTGCATTTAAGCTTATCATTATTATTTCATGTTCCTATGAATTGTATTTGGTTATCATACGGGCTTCATCTTCAACAAAGGTTTAGATCACAAAAGGGTTACAATGGGGGCTGCAGAGGATCATTGGTGGGGGGTGTCTGGGATGGGGGATTCATGGGAGGAAGTTCATCCAAATATACATGAAAGATATATAAAATTGTTCAAATGATCAAGGGATGGGGCATGGTCATGGTGGGCAGACAATCATTCCATTAATGAGGGAATCTGAATTCCTAGCCTGGAGAGTTCTGCCACATTCTCCAAGGGACCAGCAACAGTCAAATGAGTGCAGGGACAGTGTCTGGCAAAAGAGGATGGCCCACTGATGGGTTCTTGTTATTGATGACTAGCCTTATGAGTCTTTGCTCTTGTAATAGAAACTTAGCATACTGTTATGGGGTACCTAAGGGTTGCCACCTGATAGCCTCCTTTTGGCTCAAATGTGGCCTCTTTCTAAGCCAAACTCAGCTTATGAACACATTACCTTACCCCTAGCATGGGACATGACTCCCGGGGATGAGCCTCCCTGGCAATGAGGGATTAATACCAAATGCCAACTGGAAACATGACTGGAAAAAGACCTTGAATAAAAGGGGGAAAAGGTAAAGAGAAATGAGTTCATGTGGCTAAGAGAGTTCAAAGAGAGTCAGGGGGGTCATCCCAGAGGTAACACTTATGCATACCTCAGTAGGATCTCATGGAACACCAAAGTGGATATCACCTCACACAGAGGGGCTCCTGAGGGCTCTGGAGACATCCAGGTCCTATATAAGGGGGGATAGCCCCAGAGATTGATGCCTTATTAGTGGGCTCTACTTTGGAATCTGTACTCCTGAGAGTAACAGAGTTGGACTCAAATAAGTCCTCCCTGCACATGGTCCATCAGTCCCTTCTATTCAA
>JAQZBX010075165.1:0-14637 GCA_029593785.1 Cabassous unicinctus
AAACCTGTCCCAGCCTAGGCCTACTGTGCTGCCAGGGAAGTCACACAGTCTAGACCTAGTGAATCAGAAAGCCTGAGGATGGAACCCAGCAAACTGGGCCGTAACGAGCCCTCGGGGTGCGACCGATGCATGTTTAGTTTTGGCCTACACTGTGCAGAAAAATGTCGTTTTCCCTAAGTGGAGGACTAAGGTTATTGTTAAAATTGAGACGTTAATACCCAAAACTGGAAAGCAGAGGGCATAAAAGTCGTATAACTCATAGAGCAAAACAACGCCAGAGTCGTTGAATTGTGCCTGTAAAGGCAGCACATGGGGACCACGTGCAAGCAGCAGGTGCACTTTACTCACGCAAAGCTGCGGTTTGGCTGCTGGGCGGCCCGCCCCCTCCTCTCTCCCTGACCGCGTTGACGCTGACCTGGGGGACCCGAGGCTGGGCGCGCGACTTCTCCGTGGAGCCGCCTTCTGGCTGCAGCTTCTCCTCCACGCTGACCGCCTGCCCTTCACGCCGTAGCTGGGCTGGACCAGTTCCCAGAGGATGGGGTTGTTTTCCTGGCAGAAACTCTCAGCACCGATGGGAAAGATGCAATTTGGACACCCAGTCAATGCAAAGGTGTTCTTGAGACCCATTTTCTCAGTTTTCCTTCTCTGTTTGTCATCCTGAATTTAACACTCGGGTCCCGTTCTTTTCTTGTTGTCTTTCTCCTTTAAGAACTATGTGTTGGCAGCATTAATGAAGAACCTACTGTGTGCAGCGCATAGTGCCTTCTCCAGCCTCCAAAAGGAGGGAACCATAAAATATCCCTCTCCTCACTAGATTTCCTATACTGGTTTTGCCTGCTTATGATTCTCCTCAAGAGAAGAAATTGGAATTTCCCATAGTTTAAGCCACTTGTGAAAAAGCAGGGAATTCTTGGAAACCAAGGAGTACACATGACACGTCCTTCCACGGTGGAGTTGCTGCCGTGACCTGTGACTGTTGAGTTCGTGGTTTCTACTGGTTACTTTTCTGTTCAACAGAGGACAGGACGTGGGAGTGAGTCCTGTGGCCTGCAGGTGAGTGCGGCCACTCTCTACCTGGCCCTGCACTGGTAAGGGCAGGTGCACGGGGCTCTTTGGGGCTGCCAGGACCCTGGGCACCAGAGGCAAGAAAATGGCGCTGCCTCAGGTTGAGATGGCAGCGTATCCATGATATGAGTGCGAGGGAAGCGTGACTGCTACTGAAAACGAGGTGCGAAAACCCCACGTTCCGATGTGCATCAAATACTGAGCGAAATGGACCATGGCAACCCCTGTCACACAGGAACTGAGACTGCAGCAGCTCTCAACATTTGGGAAGCAGAAAACCCGAATCTGAAAATACAGCCTCTTTCAAGCTCACCAGAATCATCTCATAAGGAGTCTTTAAGAGGCAGGCAATGAGTGCTAGCCTTACTTACAGAGAACTCAGCATCTGAAGTTGCGTGGCTTTCAGGAAGACGCAGCTGGCCTCTGGTCTAATAATATCAGTCTACAAAGTCCCAGCAGTACAGGTTTGTGTTTCTATTCAGCAAGGCAGCTGCATGCCTTGCCTTCTCCAGGCTCCTATGTTTTAAAGTCCTAGGAAGTAACTGGTCCTCTAGAGTCAGCTCTGTCTGGCTGGAATCCCTTCCTCACTGCTTTGCAGCTGCGTGAACTTGGCAAGTTTTAACTTCTTTGAGCCTCAGTTTCCTGTAACGTCCAGCCCAGATATGGCTATAGGATTGCTGATGTGAAATCACACGATGCTAAATATAAAGAACTTAGCACAGTGCTGGCTCAAAACCACCAATAGATTTTAAATACAATTTATGTTTGTTATCACCTGAACACCTAAGGGAATTGCAGTTGCATTTGTTTCAGCAATTTTCCTTTTTTGTGTTCAGTCTAACCAGGACATAGTTTTTTTGTTTTGCTTTTTTGAGGGGTTCCCCCCCCCAACTCTTTACCGCCCTTCTCAGTCCAGGAAACAACCCTTCAAAATGCCTGCTTTGCGCCGCCTGTTGGGAAATGCTTCCATCACCAGCCGTGCTGTGGGTGTTTGGCTGCCGGCTTCTGCCTGCGGTCAGAGGCATCTCTGAAGGTTTAGCTATTAAAGAGAAGCGAGAGGGCAGCCTTGGATTCCCTGCAGGCGGGCGTGAATGGCGCGTTGGCCCGCCCCCACTGTCCCTGGGACCACGGCCACCTCTAGGGTCTGAGCTGGCCGGGGCTGCCCTGCAGTTCTGCGCCGTGAGCTGGCGGGAGCACACAGCGTCCCGCAATCCCGAGGCTCATTAGAGCAGTTTGCCTCCAGCGTACGATGGGCAGGCAGAGGCTCACCTGGACAGGTGACAGGAGGGCAGGCCTCGGGGGAGGAGCCCAGCGAGCTGTGGGAACGGCTTCCTGCAGGAGGCGGCCCGACGCCAGCCGACGGGGCTGCGTGAGGCCCTCAGGTGTGGTCCCAGAGGCAGGTGGCCCAGCCAGGGGCAGCTCCAGCTGCAAAGCGGCCCCTCAGCTCTGCCTGCCGCTCCCCCACCAGACCCTGCCGTGCTGTCTCGGCAGAAAAGGACCAGCGACCTCTTTCCTCCTCAGAGCAAATCTCTGGGCCTCATGCCTTTGCTTACGTCCAGCCTTGTCTCTCCAAGACAGCCCTCCGGGAAGTGGCCAGGTGTTTCCACCAAACGAACCGGCTTCTGCAGAGTTAAAAAGGCTAATAAAATAAAAAGCCTGTTTGGGACCTTTCTTCAGAAATCCTGTGACATCTAAACGGTAAAAAAATATTGGACTTCCACACTTTACGGTTTCACTCCCTCTTGTACCACGGACCTCTCCTCAGTTTTTTGTCTTGCTCTGTTTTTTAAAGCATGAATCCTTTTTATGATAGTGGGAAGGTAAATGGATAACATTTTCTGTCCCTTACACTCAGGGTAATAAATAAAGCCTGGGCAAAAAATGTCCCTGGATTCAGCCTGTGGACTCGAGATAAGGGTTGCAGGGGAGAAGCCGTTTAATGCAGGACGGAATCTGTGTGCAGCTATTGTTCAGCTACCGTGCAGGCTCTGGTTACCGGGCTTGCTGCCCCATGCACCAGAGTGCAGAGTAAACCACCTGCTCACGCTGAGCTCCTGACAGCAGCGAAGACTGAGGGAATTTGCTCCTTTTCTTTAAAGTCCCCTAAAAAAGAGCCGAGGCGCTGCGCTGGGCTGTCTGTGAGCTGCTAAGAAATCTAAAAGGAAACTGGGAACACCACGTGTCATGCCCTCCTTACGAGCCAGAAAAGCTGTCAGAAGAATTAAAATTAGCCCTCCTGAGGGCCGGTGGGCGTGGCCACCAGCTAGCTACTGTCACCACGGACGCCACAGAAGGCCGCTGCTGAAACGGGGCAGGAGGCTGCGGCCCAGCCCCAGATCCCTCCTGGCCCCTCCCGCCGCTGGCATTACGTTTCTGGACGCATGGAGGTGCTCCTGCGTGGCTATCTGGTTTCGCCAGGACTCTACCCAGAAGAGGAAGCAGCGAGGAGGAGAAAATCAGCTTTGTTTGCAGGGAAGTGGACGAGCTACCAGCAAACCTGCAGGCACCAGGGAAACTGCCAATCTCAAGAGCTCCTGCGGAGCTGACAAGAACCCTCTCGCTATGGATCATCTGCTGCCTCAGACTAGACTCTCTTATTTCAAAAAATATCCCTTCCATGCAATTAGGAAACACCTATGGACACTGAGAAACCAACGAGCCGAGGAGCAGGTACCGCTTTGTCTATACGGCCTTGAAAGTTGACGGTGTTCGCTCCTGGGTGACTTCCCTGCTGGCTGCCTGTGCACCGCGTGGCGCTGCGCTGTTGTGGCTTCAGGCGCGGCGGGCAGGAGGGCAAGCGGGCTTGGGAGGAGTTCCTTGAACTCAGGGGCATTTGGACCCTCAGATTAAGCTGCAGTTCTGTGAGGAAACCTTGTGCTTTTCTTTCTTCAGAATAGCTAAACTACCAGAATTAAAGTTGGGTTCCTTGATAATTTTCCAATGCCTCGAATACAAATTTCAAAACTATTAATATCTGAAAGACGAAAGCATCGAGCCCTAGAAGTACACCAGTCTTCTTGTGGGTAGTTATGATTATGTTAGTACCACTGGGATTTGCAAGACAAAAAGCTTTTTGTGGACTGTAATCGCAGGTCGTTAATGAGCTGTGGAGATGATTCAGCCTTAACAAGGAAATTTTTTTATGGAGAAGGGCAGGGGGTGGAACCCTGCGAGTGTCAGTCCTTTTAGCCAGTCAGAACTGAGGATTTCTAGTAGGCCACTCTAACCTGTGGGACGTTTAAGAACATTTAAGCATTTCAGAAACTGTTAAAATCGGATCACTTCTCACTTAAAGTCATGCATTCACTTTACTGCTTGACACATCTGAATCATTCTATCCTGTACAATCTATGGGAACGCATTTATAAAAACTGCTTTTATGAATTAAACCAAAGTTTTAGAACACTGATCTCTGATCCATTTAAACCTGGTGGTTCATTTCCAAAGAAGTGTGGTGGGTGGTAAAGAAGACAAGTATTGCTCCAATAGAGTAAATTGCGCATCAAGGTTGTAACTAGAACTGCAAAACTGCAAGTGAGATATTCCCAACGGTCCTGTATTTGTTCTTTGATGACCCACTTAATAAATCACTTCTAGACGCAAAGGCCAGCAGACAGAAAATCCTCCACTGACAGGCTTCCCAAAAAGCCGGTGCATAATTTAGAAAATGAAAATGATTGCTTTAGCATTAGAGGAAACTGCTTTTATGCTGCGTTTAATGATTTACACAAGCTGGACGTTCAGACTACTCACTAGGGCAGCTAGGAAGGGCGAGTTCCTCTCCCACTTGGGCAAGCTGTCACGGTCACAGGGTTTTCAAGCCTTGTCTTTTTGAGGCAAGCACTCGCTTTTTGAGAGGGAAAACCAGAAACACGTGGTGGTGCTCCCAGCTGTTTCAGCCAAAGGGACAACGGGCAGTTGTTCTCAGGCTCCTTCAGGCCTCGCTCATTCTGGGGAGAGAAGCGGACGCCTGGAATGAGGAGGGAAGTGCCAGACTGTGGAATGTGGATTTAGTGTTTGTTTTCCCATTTTCTGAAATGTGGCTATCTTGCTTGTATAAACTTTAACTTTTTATTTTGATATAATTTCAAGCTTACAGGAAATTTTCAAAAGTAAAACAAAAACAGTACAGACAATTCCCATATACCCCTACCCAGACACCTAGATTTACCAACTGTTAACATTTCACCACATTTGTTCTATCATTTTAGCTGTCTACCTACCTACCTACCTACCTACCTACCTTCTAACCATTTGAGAGTAGGTTGCACACATCATGCTCCTTTACCACTTGATAAATTTCCTAACAAGGATATTCACTTACGTAACCACGTTAAGTACAGGTACCAAGTTCAAGAGTTTTAGCACTGATATAAATTATACAGTTCATATTCTGATTTTTTTCAGTCGTCCCAGTTAATGTCCTTTTGGGCATTTTGTCCTCCATTATTAGATCAAGTCCAGGATCATGAATTGCATTTAACTGTCATTGTCACTTTAATCTGTCTCTTTTTAAAAAGTGTGGCTACCTCTACACAACATAAATCTCCCGTCTCAACCACTCCCAAGCCTCTAACTCAGTGGCATTCCACGGTCACACCATCCGTACCAACATTTTCACATGATCCCAAACAGAGCCCCGCAGCCTTTAGGCACTAACACTCCATTGCCCCCACGTCCGTCCCCCCCAACCTGCAATCTGCTTTCTGTCTCTAGGGATTTGTACATTCTAGTTGTTTTATGTGTCTGGCTTATTTCGCTCAACATGCTGTCTTCAAGGTTCACCATATGGTAGCATGTATCAGAACTTCATTCCTTTTCATGGGTGAATAATATCCCATTGAAAGTTTATATATATGTTTATTTAAGAAGTGTTACGAAATGCATTCAGCAAGAACATTAGAATTTGACATGGAAACCTCTGTCTTGGGCTGGGTGGGTGGTTGTCTCACCAGCTCACAACCATTTGGCATGACCTACAAACAGCTATGAGCATGTGCTGAGTTTTTATTTCCTCTAGAACTTAATGGAGAAATAAAGATAGTACATTTGATTCCTTTCTAAAACCAATTACAGCTCTGCAGACGTAATGTCTCACCGAATTAGAATTAGGGCAGAGGAGTCAGCCATAGCTAACCTTGGGAAGCTTGTTGGGAAGTTATAAAGGAGTTTGATAATGTCTATAATTTCACAACCTGCGTTTGTTGTCTCTAATCCTTACAGTGTCATAAGACAGGTCCTCTTTAAAAGCTGAGGGGAGGGAGATGTGGAGACCTTAAGATATCTGGCACAAGCCACCCAGCCAGGGAGAACTGAAAGAAGATCTGAAATCCTGTCTGCCTGGCTTTAAATTGTATCTATTTTTATCATGCTTAATTCCTGAAAAAGCTACTGAACTGTTAACCTTTCTCTTAGAAGGTATTTCTAAAACTTCAGATATTCACATCCCACCGTCGTAAATCTCATCATATGCATTTACCACCTGTATGATTAGCTCCTTAATATTTTTTCTATGTTTATATTTAAATCACTTACTTTTTAAACTTAAGTTTATCTAAAAAGAAAATTTCATGTCATTACTGTAAGTGGAAAACCACTGTGACCTGCCATATATAAAAGAGAACTATAAATATACTAAAAGCAAATAACAGTAACATCTAGCAAGGAACGAGCCTCAAGCCTACTCCATTTGCTAAGAAGGAAGACTAGCTTTTAGGAGAGGCGTCAGAGCATCCTAGCAGCCAGTTGTGGAATTGTCCTGAGCAAGGATGGAAGGGAATCACAGGGCAGACAATCTTCTCTCCGTAATTCTCTGCTGCTGAATGCAGAGCCTGCGTTTGTACGTCTGTGTACACACCCACGCACCCAGGGCTGCCTCCGAGTGCAGACATGCGGCGCCAATGGCTTCCAGCGCTTTGCTCCTCGGGCGCAGCTGGGAGCCCTGTGCAAGCAGGAGTGAGGGGACCTGCCCCCCGGGCAGAGGGGCCGCTGGTTGCCCACGGAGCACACCTCCTTCCTTCCTTCCCCACGCCCTCTTCCTGGTGCAAGTCACTCCCTGTGCACGAATCCATTCTTGCCAAAAGCTTCTCCTTGGTGCTCCTGGTGTCACACCAGCTCGAAGGTTTGCCCTGAGCGCTGGATTGTTCTTCGTGTTTTTGGTAGTTTTTGTTCTTCTTGTTTCTCCGATCATGATGCACTAATCTCATCCTTTGCTCTCCTAGACCCTTTTGCAGCAGGCATTTCACAAACATGGAATCCCTAAATAGGTAGACGGAGGCCATTACTTAGGTGCAGGTGGTGAAGGTGGAGAAGACGTGACGTGAAGCATGTCAATAGTATCATTCGAATGATGGTGCTGTGGTGGTGGTGGTCGTGGCACAGCCTGAGCCCAAATGGTTCTCAGATGAGTCTGGGCTCTTTTGCCAAACACATACATGAGGGTGTGCAGTTTAATTACTTGATTTTGGTCTGAGGAACCGCCAGGGTCAGAATCAAGTATCTGAGCTTGTGGGGAGTGAACGCAGCTTGCAGGCCATGTCCTCCTGGAGACCCAACAACCTGCTCTGTGGCTCAGGCTACCAGGGGGGTCACTGAGCAGGGATGCAGGATCCGCTGCATTTCTGGGTACTGTGTGGCCTGGCTTCAGCCCAGGGAGGCCTGGTGGCCCCAGGAGCCACCAGGAGTACAGTTCTTGGTGGGCAGTGGATGCCGGTGTCAAGCTCTCTGAAAAGACGGTTCCTGAGCTCCTGCGGGCGGGCTGCCTGCTCCCCTTGGAGAACGCCTCCATTCCCACGGCTTCAAATAGCCAACACCTTGCTGACAGCTCCCAGCCCAAACCTCTCTCTGCCCTTCAGCCTTGCACGTGCAGCTGCCTACCTGAGCTTCCATCTGAATTTCTTGCAGACTGCATGTGGACTCCCGAGCCCCATCCCCAAACCTGCTTCTCCCCACGTGCCCCCATCAGTCGACCAGAAACCTGGGGGTCACCTTGACAGCCCCTTCCTCTACCTCCCTTGCCCTTCCACATCATTTCGTGAGTGAGCCTCGTCAGTTCTTCTTCTGAATAGTCACTGAGCCCTCCACCCTCACCCCACCAGCGCTGTTACACGATCTCTCTCAGGCTATGGCAGCAGTGCTGTAATCTGTCTCCTCACCCTCACTCCCGCTACCCTAAAAATCCACGTTCCTCATAGCAGTCAGCATTTTCTTCTTTAAATGAAAATCTCGTTTCACCCCAGTGCAGGGAACATGTGCCAGCATGACTCTGGCACATAGCGGGCGATGAGTTTATGTGCTGAATGAAGGAAGAGGACTTCCTTAATTATTGGAGGTGCTGTGAGGACTGGGAGGCTCAGAGGGCGGAGATGCCGTGTCAGGTGAGCATGAAAGATGGCGAAAACAGGCTTATTACCCTGAGCAGAGGTTGGTGAGAACCAGGGAAATTGCGTAGAGTAAGTTATTTCATGCATATGGAACTATTGTCAGAAACGGAGAGATTTACCCAAGGTCATGCAGGCATTTGTGTCAGAGCTGAGATGAAAACTTGGCTCATTTGACTCAGTTCAATGTTCTTTACCAAATGTACTGGGAAGCCCTTAGAGACATAGAAAGAGCAGTGTGACCACCAAGCACAGAGGAAAGACTCCCACAGCTGGGCCCAGGGGGTGGGGCGCCCGGAGGGCAGCTGTCAGTAACAGGTCTCCATGGTAGACCAGAAGGAGAGCCTGCTCCCCTAAGCCGCCATCACTGAACCTGGGCTCCTGAGGCTAGCAGCCTCACCAGCCTGACTCTCCTCTCCTGTGAGTCCTTCCCAGGGAAGGACAGATGAGGGCGTGACGGGGGATGGGATGATGTCTACTGATAGTGCCTGACTCTTCTGGATAGAAAGTCTTCTTTCTGAACGAGAAATACCATCTGAGAGCTAACCTGACAATACTTTGCCTGTTTAACAGTGAAGCTACTTGAAATGAGGGGAGTGGCTTTTGAAGCCAGGAGGAATGAACAGTAGCTATATTTAAATTAAGGATTAGAACCAATTTTGTTTTGGGTGCTGTTCTAATAACTTTTTCTTCACTGGCTTAAAAGAATGTTTCCAGCTGGAACAGGATCCCTGGGTTTTTATTTCTTGTTTTATGTCTTAATGAATGCTAACCTCAAAGCTGGGTTGTTGAATAACTATTTAAATTTAATTTGAACTTTAGAAACTTAGTTATTCATTTCATCTCTTATATCTGCTGCAAATAACAATACAAAAATTAAGGACTCCCCTCCCCCCCAAAAAAAAAAATCTATGTTCAAATTTGGAATGATACATGAGGATTTTAGGTTGCCAGTGTAAGGCTTGCCTTCCTTAAGTAAAATAGACGTTTGCTACAGCTGGTTTTAAGAAGGGCTGAGTGTGTTTAACTCTTTAATGTGAGTTGGTTACATATTGAGAATTACCAATTACCAAATTCACCTGTTTCTAAAAGTCTTTTTTTTTTTTTTTAATGTTGTGGAATTGAGGGAAGATGGCAGGTAGGAAGGTCCAGCAATCTGTCCCTCCACAAGAACAACTATTTAGATGGGCGGGAACTGTCTGAATCATTGAGAAAGTCGAGTCCATAGAACACTTACAGCCTCCAGGGAAGAGTGAGGACTGCAACAGAAAAGCAACGTGTTGTGAAATAGAGAATAAAGGGAGTCCCAGTTAGACTAAGTGCTGATTTCTCGTCAGAAACCATGGAGGCAAGAAGGCAGTGGGTTGAAATACTTAAAGTGCTGAAAGAAAACAACTGCCAACCAAGAATTTTATATCCATTGAGACTTTCTTTCAAAAATGAGGGAAAGAGTAAGGCATTCCCAGATAATCAGAAGCTGAGGGAGTCGTCACCACTAGACCTTCGTGACAAACAATGCTAAAGGCAGTTTTTCAGATTGAGAGGAAAGGACACTGGGCAGTGGTCCAAAGTGGCATAAAGAAATAAAGACCTCCAGTAAGGGTAAACTTTTGGGTAATTATAAATGCCACTACTATTGTATTGTATTTTTTGCTGTGTAACTCCACTTCTTACTTCCTTCAGGTGCTAACATACAAATGCATAAAAAGTAATTATAAATCTATGGTTTTGGACATACAACATACAAAGATATAATTTGTAACAAGTACACAAAAAAGGTGCGGAGAAGGAGAGGTATAGGAACAGTGTGTGTGTATGCTATTGAAGTCAAATTGGTATCAAATCAAATACGATTGTTATACATTTAGAATATTAAATTTTAATCTCATGGTAAGCACAAGGAAAATACATGAAAAATATATCCAGATAGAAATGAGAAGAAACTCAAATGATACAATATGAGAAATCAAAGAACTATGAAAGCAGGCATTAACGGAAGAATTGAAGGACAACAATGTGTAAGACAAAGACTAAATAGCAAAATGACAGAAGGCCTACACTGTGAGTACCGACTTTAAATGCAAATGGATTGAACGCTCTAGTCAAAAAGCAGAGCTTGGCAGAATGGATTTAAAAAAGCATGATCCAGCTATATGCTATCAACAAGAGACCCACCTTAAAATTCAAAGACATAAGCAAGTTGAAAGTGAAAGAATGGGAAAATATACCATGGAAGTAGTAACCAAAAGAGAGTGGGGTTAACTACACTAATATGAGATAAAATAGACTTCAAGTAAAAAACATTTACGAGGGACCAAAGAGGTCGTTATATACTGATAAAGGAGTTAATTCAACAAGAAGGCATAACAATTCTAAATATATATGTACCTAACAGTAGAGCCCAAATACATGAAGCAAATCCTGGCAGATTTTAAGGGAGATATTGACAGTTCTACATTAATAGTAGGCGGCTTCAATATGCCACTTTCAATAATGGACAGAACATCTAGACAGAAGATCAGTAAGGAAATAGAAGACTTAGATAATATTCTAGACCAACCAGACCAAACAAATATACAGAACACTGTACCCAACAACAATAGAACACACGTTCTTCTCAAGTACACACGGAGCATTCTCCAGGATAGATCATATCTTAGGTCATAAAATCAGTCCCAATAAATTTAAAAAATTGGAGTCATACAATGTATCTTCAAACACAATGAAAGGAAGCTAGAAATCAGTAACAGAGGGAGAAATGGAAAATTCAATATGTGTAAATTAAACAACATACTCAAACAACATACTCTTAAACAACCAATGAATCCTTAAACAAACAGGATATCACAAAATAACTTAGGATATATCTTGAGGCAAATGAAAATGAAAACACAATCTACAAAAACTCATAGGATGCAGCAAAGGCAGTGCTGAGAGGGAAATTTAGAGCTCTAAATACCTACATTAAAAAAAAAGGAAGATTTAAAATCATAGCCCTAACTGCCAAACTGGAAGAAGTAGAAAAAAAATAGCAAACTAACCCTAAAGCAAGCAGAAGAAAGGAAATAACAAAGGTTAGGGCAGAGATAGATGAAATAGAGAATAAAAAGCAATAGAGAGAATCAACAATGCCAAAAGTTCGTTCTTTGAAAAGATCAACTGAATTGACAAGTCTTCAGTTAGAATGATGAAGAAAAAAAGAGAGAGAGGACACAACTAAACTCAGAAATGAAAAGGGGGACATTACTACTGATCCCACAGAAGTAAAGGACCACAAAAGAATACCATGAACAACTATACACTAACAAATTCAATAACCTAGATGAAATGGAAATTTCCTAGAAACACACAAGCTACCTATACTGAATGAAGAAGAAATAGATCTCAACAAACCAATACCAGTAAAGAGATTGAATCAGTAATCAAAAACCACCCAACCAAGAAAAGCCCAGGACCAGGTGGCTTCACAGGGGAATTCTACCAAGCATTCCAAGGAGAATTAACACATTCCTGCTCAAATGGTTCCAAATACTTGAGGGACCACTCCCTAATTCATTCTATAAGGTCAACATCATCCTCATACCAAATCCAAATGAAGATACTGCAGTAAAGAAAATTACAGACCAACTTTTCTTATGAATATAGATGCAAAAATTCTGAACAAAATACTAGCAAACCAAATACAAGAGCAAATTAAAAGAATTATACACCACGATTAAGTGGGATTTATCCCAGGTATGCAAGGGTGGTTCAAGATAAGAAAATCAATTAATGTAATTCACCACATTAACAGAATGAAAGAAAAAAACACATGAGCCTCTCCATTGATGAGGAAAAGACATATGACAAAATCCTGCACCCCTTATTGATAAAAACACTTAGAAAACTAGGAACAGAAGGGGAGCCGATGTATCTCAGTAGTTGAATGCTGGCTTCCCACATACAAGGTCCAGGGTTCAATCTCCTGCCCTGGAACCTCAAAAAGAAAAAAAAAAAAGAAAGAAAGAAAAGAAAGAAAACTAGGAATAGAAGGAAATTTCCTCAACATGGTAAAGGGCGTATTTGAAAAACTCATAGTTAACATCATTCTCAATGGTGAAAGAATGAAAGCTTTCCTTCTAAGATCAGGAACAAGACAAGACAAGGGAATAACTGTCAACATTGTTATTCAACATTGCACTGGAAATTCTAGCCAGAGCAATTAGGCAAGAAAAAGAAATAAAAGGCATCCAAATCCAAATTGGAAAGAAAGAAGTAAAACTTAACCTATTTGCAGATGACATGATCCTTTATACAGAAAATCCTAAAAAATCCACACCAAAGCTCCTAGACTAATAAATGAAGTCAGCAAAGTAGTGGGGTACAAGATCAACCCCCCAAAATCAGTGGTGTTTCTATACACTATTAATAAATGATCAAAAGAAGAGATTGAGAAAAAAATACATTTCTAATAGCCACTAAAAAAATCAAATATCTGAGAATAAATCTAACCAGTGAAGTAAAGGATTTGTACACTGAAAACTACAAAATATTGCTGAAAGAAATCAAAGATGACCTAAATAAGTAGAAGGACATTCCATGTTCATGGATGGGTAGACTAAATATTGTGAAGATCTCAATTCTACCCACAGTGATTTATAGATTCAATGCAATCCCAATCAAAATTCCAACAACTTTTTTGAAGAAATGGAAAAGCCAATCATCAAATTTATTTGGAAGGATAAGGAGCCCTGAATAGCCAAAGCCATCTTGAAAAAGAATGAAGTTGGAAGACTCATACTTCCTGAGCTTAAAATTTACTACAAGCAAAAGATGTAGCTCAAGTAGTTGAGTGCCTGCTTCCCATGTACAAGGTCCTGGGTTCAATCCCTCGTACTTCCTAAAATAAAACAAATGAAAAAAACAACTCTCATTGGGGAGTGGATGTAACTCAGTGGTTGAACTCCTGCTTCCCATGTACGAGGTCCTCAGTTCAATCGCCAGTACCTCCTTAAAAAAAAAAAAAATTATTACAAAGCCACAGTAATCAAAACAGCATGGTACTGGTACAACAGACCAATAGACCAATGGAATCAAATTGAGAGTTCAGAAATCAATCCTCATTTTATGGCCAACTGATTTTTGACAAGGTGACAAAAACCACTCAACTGGGAAAGAAGAGTCTGTTCAACAATTAGTGCTGGGAAGACTGGATGACCATATACAAAAGAATGAAATTGGAACCCTACCTCACCCATATACAAAAATTAACTCAAAATGGATTAGACCTAAATATAAGAGCCAGAACTACCAGACTCCTAGAAGAACACCTAGGTTAGCATCTTCAGGACCTGTGTTAGGCAATGGTTACTTTGACTTTACACCCAAAGCACAAGCAACAAAAGAAAAAATAGGTAAATGGGACCTCATAAAAATTAAAAGCTTTTGTGCCTCAAAGTACTTTATCATGAAAGAAAAGCAACAACCTGCACAATGGGAGAAAATACTTGGAAACCACATGTTTTAGTTTCAAGGGCTGCTCTGGCAAATACCATGAAATGGGTTGGGTTAAGCAGTAGAGATTCATTTGCTCACGGTTTGAGGCTGAGAAAAAGTCCAAATAAAGGTGCCATCTAGGCACTGCTTTCTTCCAGAAGACTGTGGCATACTGGGGCTGGCTGCTGGTGACCCTGGTCCTGAGCTTGTCACATGGCAAGGCACCTAGTGGTGTTTCCTGGCCTCTCTGTTCTCTTCCAGGTTCCACTGGATTTCAGTTTCTTGCTTCCATGGCTTTCCTTTCTCTGTCTGAGTTTCATTCTGCTAATAAACGACTCCAGTAATAGCATGTGGCACCCGCTGGGTCACATCCTAACTTAAGTAACCCCATCAAATAGTCCTACTTAGAATGGGTTCACACCTACAGGAATGGATTAAATTTAAGGACATGCTTCCAAACTACCACCCCACATATCCAAAAAGAGTTTAATATCCACAACATAGAAAGAAATCCTTCAACTCAACAACAAAAGACAAAATAACCCAATTTAAAAATGGGCAAAATACTTGAATAGACATTTTTCCAAAGAAGAAATACGAATGGCTAAAAAGCATATGAAAAGATCAATATCATTAGCCATTGGAGAAATGCAAATAGAAACCACAATGAGATACCATTTCATGCCCACTAAAATCACTACTATTAAAAAAAAAAAAA
>JAQZBX010075166.1:0-14667 GCA_029593785.1 Cabassous unicinctus
GGCAGGAAGTGGGTGTGGCGCAATGGATAGAGCCCCCATTTACCATATGAGAGGCCCCGGGTTCACTTCCCGGCGCCTCCTTGTGAGGGCAGGCCGGCTCGCGCGGCGCCGTGGGCTGATGCGGCAGGACCTCACAGCAAGGAGGAGATAAGCAGACACAGAGAAGACACGCAGCGAATGGACACGGCAGCACAAGCAGCAAGGGGGGGATAAATAAATAAATCTTTAAAAAATAAATAAATAAATAAATAAATAAAATAAAATGGTGCAGCTGCTGTGGATACAATCTGGCAATTCCTCAGAAACTTAATTTAGAATTACCATATGACCCAGCAATCCCACTTCTAGCTATGTATACTCAAAAGAATTGGAATCAGGGACTCAAACAGATATTTACACACTGATGTTCATAGTGGCATTATTCACAATTGCCAAAAGATGGAAGCAACTCAAGTGTCCATCAACTGATGAATGGATAAATAAGTTGTGGTATTGTATTAGTCAGGGTTCTTTTGGGAAACAGAATCAACAGGAGATATCTGTAAATAGTATGAGATTTATAAGAGTCTCTCACATAACCATGGGGATGCACAAGTCCAGGTTCCACAGGCAGGCTGCAAACCAGCGGCTCCGATGAAAGGTCCTTGATGAGTTTCTGGGAGATGTTGGCTGTCCAAAGAGGAGCTGGGAAATTCTCTCTGAATGCTGAAATCACTTCCCCTTTTAAGGCATTCAGCTGATTGGATAAAGCGTCACCCATTACTGATGCAATCTCCCTGACTGATGCAGGTGTAATCAGCTATCTATGCAGTAAACTCACTGGTGACTAAAGTCCATAAATGTCCTTGTATTACAATTAGCGCAGTGCTTGCTGGACCAAACACCTGGGCACAATTACCTGGCCGAGTTGACACATTAGCCTGACCATCACAGGTATATATGAATACAATGTAATATGTATATAATGGAATATTATTCCTTTTTGGAATGAAGTTCAGATACATGAGACAACATGGATGAATCTTGAAGACATCATGTTGAGTACAATAAGGCAGACACAAAAGACAAATATTGTATGATCTCACTGATAAGAAATAATTAGAATAAGAAAACATAGAATAGAATCTAGAGTATAGGCTACCAGGGGACAGGGTCAGGGGAGGAATAGGAAGTTAAAGTTTAAATTGTATGGAGTGTTACTTGGGATGATGGAAAAGTCTTGGTAATGGATGGTAGCACAACATTGTGAATGTAATCAACAACACTGAATTATATATTTGTTTGTGGTTAAAAGGGAAAATTTTAGGTTGTATATATATTATAGAATAAATTTTTTTAAAAAATCCATAGGACTGTACAACACACACAATGGAACTTAAGGTAAACTATAGACTACAATTAATAGTACAATTATAAGAATGTGCTTTCATCAATTGTAACAAATGAACCACACTAATGCAAGATGTTAATAATAGAGTGGTATGTGAGAACCCTGTATTTTATGCATGATTTTCTACAAACCCACAATCTAATTGCCTCACAGATCCTCTCAATCAGACAAACAAGGGGCTTCTAGGAATCTGAAAGTCACTTGCCCCTCAGTCAACTAAGCAGGAGCCAAAGGCAGACAAGGGCTAATCTCAAGGAGATTTGTGGGTGTGCCTTTTCTCTAATGGAGAGAGCCCTGGTTCACAGGAGGCCTACAAAGTTTTTGAGAGAATTATATCAGCAAAAACACTACCAGCTTTGAGTAGAAAGGATGGAGACAATATAAAATGAAAAGAGACTTCGGACCGCCAACAATTTTACTGGAAACAAGCTGGCTGAAAAAAACAAGTTGGTTGCAAACATGTGCTATCTTTCATGAAGGAAATAAAAAAGAGGATGAATCAGAAAGAGAAACCAAGACCTCAGCAAGTAAAGCCCACTACCATGAAGAATTATTCCCAGGCCTTGAGACCTAATCAAAGAACTGCCAACATTTGCCTGGCTGGATTTCAGAATTGCTATGGACCAGTAACTCCTTTGTATCTCCCATTTCCCCCTTTTTGAACAGGAATATCTGGAGCAGTTCTCCTCTGTCAGTTCCACCATTGTATATTGGTTGTAAGGGGTTAGGCTGGGGAGATAACTTGTCTCTTAGTTTCTCATATCTACAGGCCAAGAGAAACTGTATTTAAAGAGCTGTGTACTTAAGAAACTATATCAGAGATGCCTCATCCTTAACTAGACTTGATTCAGATGACAAGATTCTGAACTTTAAGCTGATCATATGTGGAATATGGCATTATTCCATTTTATAATATTAAACCAACCTTGCATTCCTGAAATAAATTGCAATTGGATGTTATCTTATATAAATTTTCATAGATTGATGGATTGGTTTTGCTAAGATTTTGTTTCATATTTTTTCATTTATGTTCATGAATGAGACTTGCCTATAGTTTTCTTATACTGCCCTTGTTTGCATTTGGTATCAATATTTGGCCAACCACAAAAACTCTTATGGGAGAATGCTTCCTCTTTTTCTATCCTCTGGTAGATCCTGTGTAAGACTGGCATGATCTATTATTTCAACATTTGGTAGAAATTACTTGTAGATTCATCATTTTGAAAATATTTTTAATTCATTTAGTGGCTTCAGGTTTTTAAATTTCTTCTCAATTTAGTTTTCTAATTTACATTTTTCTGGGAATCTATCCATCTATCTCTTTTTAAATGCATTGGCATAAAATTGTAACAACCTTTTACCAGATTTTTAATAACTAGCATCTCTGGTTCCATTCCCCATTTTATTCCTAATGTTATTTTTTTCCTCTTTCTCTCTAAGTCTAACTCTTTATCTAACTCTAGCTTTGGCTTACTCCAAAATTCATGAAAGCAAAGGCTCATAGATTCTCAGAAGCTGGCTCTAAGATGGGGTTAGCATGCAAGATGTTAATTAGGATGTGCCCTTGGCAACAAAACCTATGGAAGGAAGGGAGGAGAAGTCGAAGTGGGCAGAGAGAAGCTGAGCTGCAGTGCAACTCCAGGGCAGCCTCGGCCAACCCCACAGGAAGTCTGGAACTATAACGGCCCTTCAGAGTTGTCCTGAGCTGGGTCAGAAGGGCCAGGACTTTATATTCCTTCATCGGATCAGTCACTGGCTAAGGGAAATTCCCAGGACAGGGCATGATACTGA
Organism: Cabassous unicinctus; assembly: GCA_029593785.1. Taxonomy (NCBI): domain Eukaryota; kingdom Metazoa; phylum Chordata; class Mammalia; order Cingulata; family Chlamyphoridae; genus Cabassous; species Cabassous unicinctus. The sequence continues at coordinate 3,182 of JAQZBX010075166.1, forward strand.
GCAAGGCCTCTCCTGCAGCTGAAGTAGTGCCTGCAGGGCTGATAGCCCAAGTCTACCCACAGCCCTCCCAGCAGCTGGCAACAGCTGGCAGCACACCCAGAGCCCATCATGGCAAGGTTGCATAAATGAGTAACATCTTTATTTTCCTTGGTTTGCTTCTAGTCTAGCTAACTCTGTTTATCTTTTTCTTTTACAAGGTTGCTAAAATTAGCAAAACAAAACAGCCAACACACACGACTTTTGCCTTTTTCTAAAAGCTCCCCTTACGACATGTGATAACTAATTCAGATAAAATAAACCACACCAATTGTTTTAGCAGAAAGAATTCTACAGAAAGAATTGTTCACCAGGTTTTGGAAAACTGAAAAGAAGCAAAAAGGGGATACTGATGTATCTTCAAGGTGTGACTGCAGGAAGCAGCAGCCATGCCTGGTGCTGGTGGAACAAAGTTGAGAAGTTGAGATTTTTAAAACTTAAAAGCTGAGAGAAGGGACCCCACGAACTGAGACTCAGCTCTGAGGAGGGGTGTGCCCGACTAGTGCTTAAAGGAGGGACCTCATAATGCCAAGATTCACATCTTGGAGGACGGGGAACCAGGACGCTGGTGCTGGTATTTCCAAGGAGGCACAACGAGGCTGGCTCCAGGGATGTGGAAAAATTGTAAACCGGAACCAGCTGCTGAGACTGGACTCAACTACTGCTCTCAGGGTGAAGCATCATCTCTACCAAACAAGAAGGAGCAAGATCGTTTTCCCTTCTCTGGCCTTCCAGTTACCCCCAGCACCTTCTTTTGGCAGATTCCAACAGGGAGCTGCTGGCAAAGTAGACATGTGGTCTGCAGAGGCCAGTCCATCACCACAAAGCGGAGCGTAAGAAGGCTGAGGCTGAGAGAATAATAGCTAGTACGTCCACCCCTTTGGCTCCCAAGCTCCATCTATCCCCTTCGACACAAATTTGAACTTCTACACAACAAAAACATCGTCCTGCTACTTAACAAGATGCAACTTGCTGTCACCCCCTCCCTAAAATGAGACACAAAGTTCCAACAGCCATTGTGTCCATTGCTGGTATCCAGTGACAACATCTATCCCTGCAATTACTATAGCAATTACTCCACAGATTCAGGCACAGTCCAATCTGAATATTTTGCTACCTACAGATACAATTTTAAGGCTAACCAACACTAACAATCCTTTTAGAAACAAGGGGAAGAAGGAGAGAAAGCCATCAGTTCATATGCATATCCTTATCAACAAGCACAAAAATAAGCACGGTGCTCCAGTCTCTGTTTCTGGAGCCAGTCATGAGGCCATGGTTGATTTTTATCATTTTCTTCTTCCAGTTCCCATTCCATATTTTCTTTGCCCTTGGCAGGTTGAGCTTCTTCACTTAATAGTAGGACCTAAATCTTCATTCCTAAAGGATCTGACTCTTCATTTGGATCCTGCCATTTTTTGGTTGAAAGTAGCTGGTCTGATAGGTGATGCTGGCAGCAGCAGTACAGGCAGGGGAGGAATCCACATCCAGAATAAGTGTCTATTCCAGGGAGAACAGATCTCTGCCCCCTCCATGGAAGAAGATATCTACTGTAATCAGCCTCCCACCAGGTGGCTGGCTGTTTCCCCAGGAAATGGCACAATATCAGGGGCTCAGCATCCATCTCTGCTGTTGGCAAGTTAGGCACGCAACAATGGTAAAGGTCAGGTCCGACACGGTGAGACAAAGTCCACGATGGTGAGTCCATGCAGCAACATGGCGGCCGGGGAAAGGCTGGCTGACATGCACAGATGGATTGCCTTGTCCACCTGATTATCCAAAGCCTCCCCTGCGGCAGCTGCCTTTTGGTGGGCATTCACATGTGACAAAGGATCTGCACAGCCTTTGCCTGTGCAGAGAGGTCCGTCCTCATAGGTCTTCCCCAGACTCTTTGAATCCTGTTCTTTCCATGTCTCTGATGTTCCAGACAAACCATTAGCAACTGTCCCATGAATCGGTGTAGATCCAGACTTGAGGCTATATCAACACATCTTTCAGTTCAGACAAAGTGGACCACTGGGAGGAATTGCCGTCACTGCTGTCCTTCAGGGCATTCCTGCGTGGGCTGCAGTGCTGCGCCTGTCCACTTCCAGGTGGTGCCAGCAAATCACATAGACCCACGTGTAAACCAGGCTCGAGGTTTTCCCCCTCACTCACCTGGTGATAAAGAACTCCCTATGAGGTCAAAGGTTTGGACTGTGGGTGAGGAGACGATGCACTGGAGCAGGTGAGAGAACAGCCTACCAACACCTCTTGACAGACCACTAGGTACCTCATCTACCTGCAGAGGTGCTGAAGACAGCAGTGCTGCCACGTGTTTCGCCGTTGTTGGCAGGGCGGGCAGGTTTCCTGACCTGCATGGAGGCACACCTGCTGCTGAGGGAGCTGGCCCAGCGCTCCCAACTGAAACCTGGTGTTCACAGAACATGACCATCGGACAAGGACACTCTGTGACCACGGTAGACCAGGACAGAAACAAGCCCACTTTGTAATCCTGTCTGAACACAGATGACAACGTCAATATGGTCCAAACCACACAAAATACCAAAGAGCCCCCATCTAATATGGCTGATATGAGTGGGAGCTGTTCTTTACCAATTACAGCTTTAGCTGGCACTGGAATTACAAGTTTACAAAACCACCCAGAGGCACCATGCCTGGTCTGGAAGCCAGAAGAGACGCTTCTGTGGCTACGGCCATGGCTGGCCCTGCCTCCTCGCACACAGGAAGCTGGGATGAGACATGGGAAAACTGTTCAGAAAGTCCCCACCACCAAATGAAAATCAGGCATGGACCCGGCAAGGAGAGACTTCACAGGAAAGAGATATGGTAGGGGGGCGAGGGACTGTCGCAGCAGAGGAAGGGGGTTACTGCAGGAGGGAGATCGCTGGGACCATGAGGTCCACAAGCCTCTCAAGGGCTAGGCAAAAGGGTTTTTCTGGGAAGCGGATGTGGCTCAAGCAATTGGGCTCCTGTCTACCATAGGGAAGTCCTGGGTTTGTCTCCCAGGGCCTCCTGGTGAAGGAGAGGTGGCCCACACGGAGAGCTGACACAACAAAAAAGAGACAACGAGGAGAGACAATGAGAGACACAACAAACCAGGGAGCTGAGGTGGCTCAAGAGATTGAGTGCCTCTCTCCCACATCGGAGGTCCCAGGAGCAGTCTCCCGTGCCTCCTAAAGAGATGAGAAGACAAGACGACACAGAGAGCACACAGCGAATGGACACAGAGCAGACAGCAAGCGCAAATCAACAAAGGGGGGAGTAAATAAAAATAAATCTTAATTTAAAAAAGGGGGGTTTCTTTTCTAGAAAGTGGGGTGAAAGAGTGGCGTGGTCACAGAGTGGAAGGGAGAATGTTCTGGGCTGCAGCCGCCTGTTTCCTGGAGGCGCCCTGGCTGCAGGGGCCTGGAGGAAGGAGTTGCTTCACCCAGGTGGGTTAAGGAGGTTTGGTTGGGATTGATCCTCAGCTCATGGTTTACGAGGCGGAGATCCGGGATGGGGAGGGTCTGGGCCCCGCCTTGTCCTAGAGAGCCGGACGCAGCCGGAGTGCCATCTAAGTCTTACCGGGAAGGGCGTTCTTTGCAGAGTCTTTTTCCAGAACACAAAGGACTGGGGGCGGTGCTGGGAGAGGCGTTAAATCTTTGCCGTCTTCCAGGAACTCAGGGCTCAGGTACACATTTCACATTTTCACCACGTTTCCATGATCACATCCCATGACCTTGCTTGTCAGCAGAAAAGCGCAAAAAACGCCCAGAGGCCCGGCCCCCAGCCCCCCCACCCCACGGCCAAATCCCGCCCTAGAGCACTTGGCTGACAGAGACAAGTCACCCCCAGGGCCCGAGATGGGGCGGGGGCGCCGCACAGGCAGTCCCGGGCGCTTCCCTGCAGGCGTTCTTGAGCTGCTAGACTACCTACTGCCAGATGCTTTTCTTTTCTTCTTTTCCGTTTTTTTTTTTTTCCCAAAGAAAAATAAACTTTTCAATTTAAACCCACTGAATCTGAACAGACGGTGGGCTTCATTCCAGCTTGCTTCTCTTGAAACCCCCACCTTTGGAAGGGGGTGGCCCCTGGGTTGCTTTCCCGAAGGTTTCTTCTCTCACTGAGCAGGGTTGGGGTCCCGCCTGCAGGTGGGCGCGGGCGGGGGCGTGTGGCCCTTACTGCTCCCGGGGCGCCCCCACCCCACCCTCAACCCGGGTCAGGGTCTCTGGACCTCAGGGCCCAGCTCGCACTCTGTGGGATCCAGAAGGCACGAGCCTCGTGCCCCCAGCCACCAACGGCGCCAGGGCCCGGGGTGCCTGCGGGGGCCAGTGAGCGGGGCACTGCGGAGGGGCTGGGGCAGGCACTCACGCTGCCCAAAGGCCTAGAGGCCCCGGGGGGCTGGGGTGCGGGGCCGCCCCGGGGCGTTGCACACGGGGGGCAGGGGCTGCCAGCGACCCCGGGCTGGAGGGACCCCAGCTGTGCGCCTCGCCAGGCCCCCTGCACATCCCGACACGCTGCACCCGGTACAGCCACTTTCAAGTCACTTATGCCCCTCTGGGTCCCAGGGAGGACGGCAGGGACCTGGTGACGGCGCCCGCTCAGCGCTGCGGGCCAGACCCGGGGGAGGGAAGCACCCCGGGGGCCGGAAGCACCCCGGGGGCCGGAAGCACCCCGGGGGCCGGAAGCACCCCGGGGGCCGCCACCGCGGGCAGCGGCTAGAGCGGGCCCCGCCCGCCGTGCCTGGTGCGCATGCCTGAGGCCGTCACGTGGCCGGCGGGCCTGGCCACGCCTCCTGCGGGGACACGTGGCGCCCCGGCAGCGCCCCCCGCGGGATCTGAGCGGTGCGGGCTGGGGCGGGGGTCTGAGGAGCAAGGGCTTCTTAGGAAAGGGGGTGCCTTTTCCCTCCTCGGGGTCTGCGGTCCAGGGAGGGGGCGGTCGCGGCCGCGGGGTCCACGCAGCCCGTGCGTTTTCCCTGGACAGCCTGGCTGTGCCTCGGCCCCGGCGCGGAGAAGGCAGCTTTGGACAGCGCTGTTGACCCGCTCCCGATGCCCCTGCCTTTCCCGCCACCTCAGCCCCCAGGCCCCTTCCTGCGGTGCAGGGCGACACCCCCGCGGGGGGAGGCGGGCCTAGAGGCCGCCCTGCCTCTAGTGAGGATCCAGACCTTCGGGTTTTGTTTTTGATTTTGAAGGGTGGTAAAACCCATCACCTTATTTAAATACTACGTTAAATATTTAAATATTATATAAAATATTAATAGAGCTTTCCTTGACAAAGATCAAAGTAGGGCTTAGGATTTTGTGGGGCTTTTTTTGGGAGGGGGGGTGGAAGGTATTTTATTTTGAAGCATGTTTAAACGATTAAAGCTGGGTTCTTATAATCGGTGCAAATCAAACACAAACTAAAAGTTTTTAAAAAGCTATAAAGAATTTTATAAAGTTACAACATGTAAAAACTTCAGGAAAGGGTTCTAATATTCCACTAGCACAAAACAATATACTAATTATTTGTTTTATAGGTTATCTTTGTTTCAGTGCTGAGGCTACTTTTAAAATATCCAAGAGCTCAGACAAAACAGACGGATCTGATAAGCAACATGGAAGACCAAGGCTATTAAAACACATTTGCCAAAACTCTGTGCTGTGTCTATCTCATTACACTAATTTTGTCCCTCCTATGAAGACTTCTTTTGGAAAAAAGTTGAAAAGTAACTTAATATCCATAATATACAAAGAACTACAGCCCCACAAGCGGGTGAGCCGCCAGGCCCCACAAGTGGGTGAGCCCCTCTAGCCCCGTGAGCTGGTACACTGCTAGGCCCAATGCGCAGGTGAGCCGCCAGGCCCCGCGAGCGATGACGTAACAGGAGAGTGACACAAGGGAGAGCCAAGACGAGATGCGCGGAAAAACCAGGAACTAAAGTAGTGCAGGCGGTAGGACGCCTCTCTTCCACATCGGAGGTTCCAAGGCTCGAATCCCAGTGAAGACAGGAGAAGGATGAGAAGAGAGGGCAGGAAACGGACACAGAGAGTTGCCGAATGAATGGACACAAAAACAGCAAAAACGGGGGTGGTGGTGGTGGTGAAAATGGATTAAAGTAAATAAATAAATCCTTAAAAAGATGTATAGGGGCATAAGATACGGACTATAGTTAGTAGTAGTACTTTGATGATGCTCTTTCATAATTTGTTAACAAATGTTTCACAACAATGCAAAGTATTTGTGGTGGGGTGATGTGTGGGAGCCCTGTGTGATGTTATGCATGTTTGTTTTGTGGGTTCACAATGTTTACTGAACACTTATAGTTTGTGTATGTTCATGTATGAATGATATACTTCAATAAATTGTTTAAAAAAAAACCTAGAGTCTAGGTTATTAGGAGATAAGAGGAGGGTTGAGAAGAACTGATGCTTAATGTTTGTAGAAGTTTTAATTAACTTGACTATAAAAGTGTGGAAATGGACAGAGTTGATGGTAACACATTATAGTGAGTAGCAGCTAGTTTATAAATGGGATTGTGGCTGAAAAGGGTAGTCTGGGGAAGTAAATGTCAATTGAAAGAAAGCTAGAGAATAATCTAGGGACTGAATAGCACAGTGAACCCAGAGGTGGATGAGAATTGTGGTTGAGGGTACAAATGCAAGAGTGTCCTTCTGTGAGCTAGAGCAGATGTACCTCAGTATTGCAGGGTGGTGGGAATGTGGAGAGGCATGGGAAAACTACAACTGGAGTGACCTATGGACCGTGGTTAACAGTAATACTGTAATATTCATGCATCTATGCCACAGATGTACTGTTGATAATGGAGGAGTTTGGAAAAAGTGTGACAAACATACACTACAGACCTGGTAATAGTCTGATGATATTATCTTATAATCTGTAACAAATGTTCCACCACTGTGTGGTGTGTTGGTGAAGGATTGTTGTTTGGGAATTCTGCACATGTTCATGATTGTTTTGTAAGTTTACAACTTCTGTCATAAAACTATATTTTTAAAAAATAGGGTAGGTTGGGGTGAAATACACCAAATATAAAATATGGACTATAATCAGTAGTAATATTTTGACGATGCTCTTGCATAGTTTGTAACAAATGTCTCACAACAATGACAGGTGTTGCTGGTGGGGTGACGTGTGGGAGCCCTGTATGATGTCATGCATGTTTATTTTATAAGTTCACAACCTTTACTATACACCTATTGTTTATGCATGTTCATGTATGAATACTATATACTTCATTAAAAAATACATTAAAAAAAAACAAAACTACAACTCAACACAAAAAGATAACCCAACTGAAAAATGGGCAAAGGATTTGAATAGACATTCTCCCAAGAAGATATTCAAACGGTCAGTAAGCACATGAAAAGATGCTCAACACCATTAACAATTAGAGAAATGTGAATCAAAACTACAATGAGAGGCTTCACACCGAGTAGGAAGGCTACTATTTAAGAACAAACAAACCAAAAGCAAAAACAAACAAACAAAAAACAGGTGTTGGGAAGAAGTAGGAACCCTCTTACATTGTTGATGGGAATGTAAAATGACACAGCTGCGCTGGGGAAGTTTGGCGGTTCCTCAAAAAGTTAAACATAGAATTACCAGATGATTCTTTTAAGTACATACCCACAAATTGAGAACAGGAACTCCAGCACATTTGTACACCAGTGTTCAAAGCAGGATTATTCTCAATAGCCAAAAAGTGGGGACAACCCAAGTGTCCACTGACAGATGACTAAACAAAATGTGAGAATGCATACAGTGGAAAACTATTTAGTCATGAAAAGAAAGAGGTCTGATCACGTGCTACAGCGCCCAGGAACCCTGAAGACATGGTGAGCGCAGTCAGCCAGGCACAGAAGGACTAACATGTATGGTTTCTCCTATATAAAGTATTTAGAATCAGCAAATTCATGGAGACTGAAAGCGGAATAGAGGTTCCGGGGTGGGGACGGGACAATGTGGAGTGATGGCTGGTCGGCTTTGTCCATTTGGGATGGTGAAAATGTTCTGGAAGTAGACAGTGGCGAGGGACACACAGCATTGCCAATGTACTCAATGTCACAGAACCATGCACTGAAACGTGAGTAAAATTATTTTTATGTTATGTCTGTGTTGCCATAATAAAAAAAAAGTGTTAAAAGAAAAAAAGCAGTTGTGACAGAGCAAGAAAACTTTAGTTAACAGAGCCTGAAAACAATATCCATAAAGGTAAATGTAAAAGCACCTTTTCCGCTGGCTACTAAAGCTAAACTGAGCGCCTGGGTTCGATTTTGGTTACCACCCCTGCCCCTGGGCACAGCCCCTTCTCAAGGCATGAGGAGGCCCCAGCCGGACTCAGGACACAGAAACTGCAGAGCTGCACTTTGGGGCTACAAGGAAGTTCGAAGGCAACGGAAGCTCTAATTAAATTAAAAAATCAACTGCTTACTCAACACCTCCATTTTTTAAAGAAAGACACAGCAGGGAGCAGATGTGGCTCAAGCAGTTGAGCACCTGCCTCCCACATGGGAGGTCCCAGGTTCAGTTCCTGGTGCCTCCTAAAGAAAAAACAAATAGACAACAAGCACAAACAAGCAAAATCAACAAGCAAACAGCTGAGAGAGCCATCTCAGGGCGGCGGGTGAAGGCACAGCACTTACGCGGTCTCAGGAGTACTAGCCCAGCCCATGTATTAAGTGATTCAGGGACTTGCAGGTTTGAATAGGGCCCAGGGTAAGAGAGGGCTTCATATTGGTCCAGGATGCCTCTGGGGCCACATGACCCAGCAGATGTAATGGAAGCAGAAGTATCTGGAGTGGATTTGAATAGCACATTGATTTTCTGGCAAGCCCGAATCCAAGAGTTGCAGCAAAGCCCTCTAGAGTCGTGGAGCATGTCCACGCTCATCTCACAACTTGCAAATCAGCTCCTGGCCTGCTACGAGGCCCTGGCAGATAACCAGGACCTGGTCAGTGACTGTGCAACCAGGGCTCCCCATTACGACCTGTTTTCTGACCACTGACTCATAATACTGAGTCACCAGGGCAGACATGCACAGAAACAATCCATCACATATTAGAAGCATCACTTTTGGAATCAGGCTCAAAATAGTCCAGGAGGCATGAGTAAGTTATTTGAACAGATGTACCACCACTTCTCCCTCAAACCACATAACCTTACAACCAACTGATTGGTTGAAATTGACTTGGGCCAATGACCCACTTGTGGAATCTGTGCTTCTTGTCCCTAAAACTTAGGGCTTTGCCAAGTTAGAGGCCCTGGCGCTCTCTCTGAGGAGACCCCACTTAAACCAAGGGCACCACACATTTTTTGCTGATTACCATTTGGCTACTAATTTTCAGTGGTAAGGTTTCCGCTAAATATCATCAGGCTCCTCATGCCAGAAGACAAAAAGGTAATAGAGCCCGATTGTTGCGACAGAGCTAGGGTCACTCCTGCCTGGTGGGGCCGGGGAACGTTGTCTGGACTTCAGGATCTTACTGGACTTCCATCTCAAGTGTTCCAGGAGATGGTTACTGGCCACCCCCTTGAAAGGGTGGCCCCCATCATAGCACGGAAGCTGGAAATAGTGGGAGGGGCTAGCGGATCTGAGTGTAGCGAGGGGAGGACAATGATGGACAGGTGGCCTCAGTGCTGCCCACTCAGCTGCTGGCTCCTCTCCAGCTGCTTCCACTGCTGATAATAGAAGGAATAGAAACACAGTAACTGGGTATATTTTAAATGGGAGATTGTGGATAGCAAAATGCTATATAGTTGGTACAACCATTTTGGAAAAAATTTTAAGCAGTACCTACCAAAGTTAAACATATATATATATATATATATATATACTCCGACCCCACAATTGCATGCTCTGACAGGGGCTCGTCAATAAAATTAGGGTTTATGGCCACTAAAAGACACGCATGAGAATGTTCATAGCAGTTTCACTTGTTTGTTTTTTGTTTGTTTTGTTTTGAGGTACCAGGGGCCAGGGATTGAACCCGGGACCTTGTATGTGGGAAGCTGGTACTCAACCACTGGGCCACATTGGCTTCCCCGAGTTGGTTTTATTGTTTGTTTTACTTGTTGTTTGTTTTTGTATTTTCAGGAGGCACCAGGAACCGAACCCAGGACCTCCCATGTGGGAAGCAGGTGCTCAACTGCTTGAGCCACATCCGCCCCTTCACAGCAGTTTTATTCCTAATAGCCCTATATTAGTCAGCCAAATGGGTGCTGATGCAAAGTACCAGAAATCCGTTGGCATTTATGAAGGGTATTTTTGGGGTAGCAGCTTACAGTTACCAGGTCATAAAGTGTAAGTTACTTCCCTCATCAAAGTCTGTTGCCACGTATTAGAGGAAGATGGCTGCCGTCTCTGCAAGGGTTCAGCCTTCCTCTTCCTCCTAAGGCTCCGTAGTCCCAGATCTTTCCGTTCTCAGCTGCAGGTTAGCATAAGGCTTGTCTCTCTCCCTGGGACTCGTTTCTTCACGGGCTTTCTGAGCTGTTCAGGGCTCTGGTCTCTTCAGCTGCAAACTCTCAGGCGAGTGGCTGGGCTCTCACCCGGGGCCCCAGCATCCGAAACTGAGCTCTTCGTGTTCTCCTGCTCTGTGTATTTGCTGTGTGAGTCTCTGCCCACCAAGGGCGCAGGGACTCAACAGCCTACTGACGTGGCCGAATCAAAGCCCTCATCTTAATTTTATAAAGTAAAAGCGAAGCCTCTGAGTCTAATACAATCTAACACGCCCAGAGGAGCAGACCCGTTTACAAACACAATCCAACATCTATTTTTGGAATTTATAAGCAATGCCAAACTGCCACAAGCCCCAAACTGGAAACAGACCAAATGCCCACCAATAGGTAGACTAAGTAAATGAATTATGCTACGCTCATATAACAGAACAACGAGCAGGGCTGAGAAAGAATGAGCTGCAGACACATGCAGCAAAATGGATAAATCTCACAGATACCATGTTAAGTGAAAGAAGTCAGAAATAAAAGAGTATATGATATGTGATTCTATTTATATGAAGTTCAAAGCAAGCAAAATTATTCTATGGTAATAGAAGTTTCAAGAAAGCTTGTCCTGAGCAGGGGCTCATATTGACAGCGAGGGGGCCCAAAGCAGCCTTGGGTCAGGGAAACATTCCACGTCTCCATTTGGTTATCCGAGTCATACATATGCACAATTTCTCCAGCTGCACGTGCAAGAGCTGTGCATATGCTGATTGTAAGTTACACCTCAGTAAAACCATTTTAACCACGGTATTTAAATTCAATTTGATACATTTAGAAGAGGGTTAGAATGGTTTTATTTTTAAATGTCAATGTTTGCAACATCCCAGGAATTATATCCCTAGTGACGATTTGTTTTTAAAAAGTTATACGTGGAGGGGAGCAGACGTGGCTCAAGTCGTTGAGCACCTGCTTCCCACATGGGAGGTCCCGGGTTCGGTCCTCAGTGCCTCCTGACAAAAAAAAAAAAA